>JZLH01S0009304.1:42769-71839 GCA_001188425.1 Eucidaris tribuloides
GTGTGTGTGTGTGTGTGTGTGTGTGTGTGTGTGTGTGTGTGTGTGTGTGTGTGTGTGTGTGTGTGTGTGTGTGTGTGTGTGTGTGTGTGTGTGTGTGTGTGTGTGTGTGTGTGTGTGTGTGCGTGTGTGTGTGTGTGTGTGCATGTTTTAATTTATGTTAGCCTCACGGAAAAGGACATTATATTCAAAATGTTTTTAACGAGTTTCTGCACGGTCTGGGCCTCTGTGTTCTTATATGATTTAAACTATTGGAAACAGGACATTTAATGTCGGCACTTACGATATTTTCTCAGGGTGAATTTCGGTATTATACATCTGACCCAAAAGTTTAGCAGCTTCTTCGTACACACTTTGCGAGTCTTGGTCGAGTTCGGGCGGTAACTCAACACCCCTGACACGATCCATGATGACACGGCACCACCCCGACATGGTGTACCGCTCAAACCACACCGATGTGTTGGGCGTCGCGAAGCTCAGGCACTTGGTGAAGGCAGTTGACGCCGTCTTGGGCAGCACACAAAGTATCGCCCTGACTGGCTCGTCGCCTTGCAGTAACGCGTCGTCCATGTTGTAGGAAAATCAAAATCAACAGGATACTTCAAAATCAAATGGTTTGTTGGCATGAAGTGTCGTTCTCATTCTTGGTAACCAACAAACCGACCTGTATGGAGTTATATGTTATAATTTAGTTCAAATTCCTCTCGCATCAAATAGCTATTGAAAGACCCTTGGACCATTGGACCTTAAATTATTTATTTACAGTGTGGATTTAGTGTCCCGTTCCGCCGTTACAAGAACAAGGGCCACATTGACCCGCCGTGCTTCTCTCATAACGAAATCAGCTGCAAATAATGAATACATAAACTAAAAATCACAAATCGCCCAGCTCCAGACCCCCCCCCCCAAAAAAAAGTCGCAAATTACAATTCTCTGTAATAGACCAAAATACATGCATGTCATATAGTTGGCCAACACAAATTTTTGAAGGTTGGTTTATCTGATTATAGTGATCTTTGCTCCACCCACTGTTAAAAATTGGTGGCTTAAAACGAAGCCAAAATTGAGATATTAAAGATTGTGTCAGGGATGTGCAAGTCCATTACTTCCCTTCATTATCAATACCAAACGGTAGTTTAGTACTTACAAATGGTGTGTTAAAAGTTTGAGATCTATACGTCATGAATGTGTTGTTTTATAAGAAAAACTAATAACGACATGTTACCAGAATGTTGTTCTTTTCGTGAGTCGGTTTCAGCAATGTGTACGTGCGATCTGATTGGTTGGCAAGAACTCAAATGTTTTCTTAACTTATGCCTGTTAGTTGCCGGTGCCTTCTCCCTTTAAATCTCTCTCTTATTTCAATTACTTTTTGAATGGATTACGATTATCCAGTTTTACCACATGATATATCATTTTGAAGCTTACAGCTTATTCTTTAAAACTGTGTCGAAATGTAAAAATTCATTTTGGCCTACTTTTTGTGGGTTTTGAGCTGGGGAGTCACAAATGTTAATAAAAAAAAGGATGATTCTTACATTAGTCTGTATAATGTGTAATATCGCATAATGAACACTTATTTTGGTAAATATTTTTTTCATCCACCGACCAACCAGATAATCTCCTTCACCATTCTGTTGATATTTACACTAATCAATTCACAAGACTTGATTTTTTGCTTCTGATAATAATAAGTGAAAACTCTGTACAGTAAACCAGACAAGTAATAATGAACGCTAAGGCAAGATGCAGTACGTTTTACGTAGTGTATTATGTTTTGTTATCCATCAAAACTATACATGTACGGTACAATACACAAGATGCAATCAAAGGCCTACGTGTAGAACAGATAGCATGCTATACAATATCATAGCAACTTAACGTGTTTTAAACATGTACGGTAAACATACCTCATCTGGTTTAATGAAAAGGCGTGCTTATACTGCGTAGAACACTCAAGGAAAATTGATACAGGTCGAAATAAACAAAAATGTTCAGATGCCAACGACTCACTACAAAAACAAAACTATGTACAAAAGTTCGACAGAAAATAACAGAGTCAGCATAAAATTACAAAATCTGTTCAATCATTTAAAAAAATACATAAGTAATTTACAATGCATTTGCAATTTGCATTTAGGTCTACATTCTAAACTGAAATATGAAAGAAAGCTTTAGCTTTTCCCTTCACGTGTGTTTTTACGCGTGTAAATGTATGTGTGTGTTTGTGTGTGTTTCTATGTTTTTGAGTTTGCCCCGTGCTGTGTTGGGTGCTGATGTGTGCGCGCACACGCCTAGTTCATGGTTTATTCAAATATACAATAATTATTTGAATGATCTTTGCTGCAAAAAGACCCGAAATACAATTAAACTATGAAATATTATACTGCATAGTATTCATATCATTACAAACCTGAACCCAAATGCAAATGCAAAATTATTGTAGTTAGAACGTCGAATGAAACAAAAGATAATACAAACAATGTTTACTATCGCCTATAAATGGTAAATCCAGTTGTATTTCCTCCTCCTCCCTCTTCTTCGAAAAATAGCGAATGCAAAAACATATTTTACAAAACATGATCATACAATTACGAACATAAAATGAATATAAGTATAAATGGGTTTCTTAAGTTTTAAATTTCACCGAAAAGTTTTATATATTCATAATTACATGTTATATGTACTCTCCGAGACACTGGCTTTAATCCGGGGGGGGGGATGGGGAATATATCTCCCGACTTTTCGAGGAGGGGGGGTGGCCTGTACAATCATCCCCCCCACTTTTCAAGATTTGTTTTTTTTTAATAAATTAATCATTGATAAAATTGCTAAATAGTGAGAATTTCTCCTGAAATGCTTATAAAATGCTTAAGATCGTTCAATTTTAATTCTAAAAAACTCAAAAGCTCCCACTCGGTCGCTTCGCTCCCTCGTTTGCACTTTCCCTCAATAATTTGAACATTTCGGCTCTGGAAAATTCCTGCGTATGGGCTTGTTTGAAAGGTAGTTTACACTGCATGATAGCATACTTATAATCAATCATTTTGAAAATGTGTAGTTCCTCCGACTTTTAAAATAAAGTGTATATTCATTCAAAACTTTGGTTTTAGAGTGTAGTATTACACTAGCAGACAGAGACGAAAAATCTCAACTGCCCGAATTAAAGTACACTGTCTTAAATTGGGAGGAGGGGCATGGGGGATATAACCCACCACTTTTCGGGTAGGGTGGTGATCTGTACAAATATAACCCCACTTTTGAATATAAAAAAAGTATTTTTGTGTTTATTTAATTATTAATAACATTCATAAAATTTTAAATGCTAAAGATATTGTTATCTGAATATCCCGATGTTTCTGATTTTATACATACATTACAATTACAATATCTCTCATTCATGTTTATAAATAACATGTTTTCCATCGGTCCAAATGGGCATTATATCCATATTCCTATTTAGTGAACAGAAAACGCAAAATGTAGGCCTACTAAAACATCGTATTATCATCAAAATGTAGAAAACTAACTCTGATGTTTTTACGTTAGGACATAAAGCGCCCACCTGAGACTGTCCATCAGTTATCAACTTGAAGATGATAATCTAACACATGTTTTACAATGGTCACGATTTTTTTTTTTTGGCTCAGAATTTTAAAAACTCTTCAAAGAAATGTGTAGGATTATTCACAATCATGTGCTGGGGCGGGGGGTGGGGGATATAGTGTTCCCAGTATACCGGAAATATGGGTATCCACTACCCTTTGTACTTCTCATAAAACCACTAAAAATATTTCCTTTACACAATCTTTTTCTTTTTGACAATTGCGCTTTTGAATCATTTGCATCGAAATGATCCCCTGGAATAAGTGTCCCTTTCTAATTTCCATGATTGTTTTTTTTTTTTCATCTCAAGCCTCACCTGTGACAATGGCCTTTTTTCACACATTAGAGGCACCTGTTCTGATTTATCTGGTGTTACCGTCTTTTGTTAAGTGATACTGGTTCTTAAAATGCCCCCTTTCCTCTTTAATTTGTGCCCCGAATTTGAAATGACTTAGAGGAACTTACTTTAATTTCTAAGGCTCGCTTGCTTCGCTCGCTCACAATAATATGTGATACATTATGTTTGAAGGTCTTTTCAGTAACATTGTCCCCTTTTCTTTGGACACCATGCAGTCTCACAAGTCCTGCTCCCTTCGCTCGCTCGCACATTGATGTAAGCCATAAAAACCCAACTACCAATTTTAACGCTATGGTGTTTATGCTTGTTATATTACAGCAAAAGATTGAGAAACACATTACGTGCAAGGTCTAAAATGTAATTACAATAAAAGCTATATGCTAATGTTTACATATAGTGATATATTTTTTCACGTTACAGGTGTCCCCTTTTCAAGAAATAGCCTTTGATGTTGATTTTGGGGTGTCCCCAAAATTTGGAAATTTCATCGATCATCCCCCCCCCCCACTCCTCGGACCGGATTTACGCCCATGCTCCGAGACAAAAAAAAAGATTGAACCAAAGAATGAAAGCTTATTGTCAACAACCCCTATCGAATTAAAATAATAAAATAAATCACGGTGAAAATTGTATTCATCATTCATTGAAAAATCTTAACTAAGGCTTAAAATGAACAATTTGCTTTCATATCATCTAGATTAGAAAATTACACTGTTCAGCTTAAAACACAAGTTCAGTTTCGGCGTAATTTTGCTATTTGAAAGCTTTATGCCCAACGATCATGTCACACCAATAACAGATTCTGAATGTCTTTCGTGTTTTAATTAATTATAGAACAATCTCGGGGGTGGGGACCCCGAAATTTTCGACAATTTATAGTATAGCATCTAAAGCGTTAATAAGGTGTTAAGGTAATCTGAATTATACCTCAGCTGAAAGATCAGATTCTGATCTTATCTTTATTTCGACTAAAATATATTATGTGGTAAGAATTATTTTTGTTGCCATTGTTAATACTTCTTACTATAGAAAAATTTAGATTAATTTGTTTCATACTAAATTTACAGTTTCAAATGTTAAAATCTATGTTACGACGGCATTTGCGTCCTTGTCGCCACAGCAGAAAAACTTCAGCGCTGTCCAAACACCTAATCCAAGCCATACCACGAAGGAGATCCAGACTGAACTCTGTGAAATGAAATGAAACAACAAGTTATCATTCCGAAACGTTTCATATTTTCTACATGTACTGGAAAATTCATTGTTAAACTACATGAACACAGATGTTTGCGTAGATTAAGTAAAAAAAAAATGAATTAATTTAACAGGGATAAAAAATATATACATTTGCATGTAAGTTGTATTTTAATAGTTAACTTTATTTATTGAAGTAATTACGCAGTACAGGTCTATATTAAATTACGAAAACTCGCAACTACAAGGTTCACTCTTTGAATCCAGTTCTAGGGTGTGAGCAGTGGTGTATCTAAGGGGAGGCAGAGGGGGCACGTGCCCCGGGCGCCACCTTAAGGGGGGCGCAAAAAATGCAAAAGAGAGATAAAGAAAGAAAAAAAGGAAGGAAAATTATGACATTTACAGGAATTATGCGCCCCTCCCTCCCAGGCCACAGGGTAAAGTGCGTTGGAAAAATCGGTTTTACAGGGTTAGAAGTACATACATTTTCTAAAGCTCGATCGCTCCACTCCCTCGCATAATTTTGCAAAGACAATCTACCGCTTGGTCGGTCTTTCCTTTGCATTTATAATTACGGCAATAAGTTTTGGTGGGGTGCTGGGGCTTATCTAGCTGTTGCTAAGGGGGACCCAGGGGCATCGATCCATTTTTCGAATGGGGGGGGGGGAAGCAAAAAAAATAAGTCAAATATTTTCAGCGCGCTCCGCGCGCCAAGTTACGATACAAATTGAAAACTGCACATGTTTTTATGTTAAGATTAATGATGTTGTAGAGTTTTCCAATGCTTTTTAAGCATGGTTGCGTTTTTCTATAGCACATACATTTTCACTTGGCAGCCCAAGGGGGGGGGGGTAAACCCCTAAACCCTGCCCCGTATATCCGCCACTGAGGGGGGGGGGGGCGGGGCGCAATGTAATTGTTTGCCCCGGGCGCCATAATCCCTAGATACGCCACTGGGTGTGAGTAAGGAACACCATGTGAGACATTAAAATGGGGATGTCGTGTTGTATGTTAGGCCTATATATCGGCAAAAATTAACTAATTCATTTCATTTTGACAATTTATATCCTTGTTAGAAAAACACATAGTTATGTCATCGAAAATCATAGCGAATATTTGAATTAATATTGGGTCACACGACGTGTTTTTTAAATGGGGATAATATCTCTTGCAGTGTATTTTTGACATCATACCCATCCATTTATAGTGTCTTGTTCCAAGTCAAATTAAGGACACATATCTTGCCAAAAAACGAGTGTTGTGAAAAGTATATTGTCGTTAAAATGGCACTAAACGAGTTTTTATTATTCACACTTTGTCTGGCATTATTTTAGGAAACACACTGCAGTTTCAAAAATAAACAATCCAGGTTAATAGTGAGTTAAAGCTTCCAGGCACATTTTCCTTATTAATAATTTCATATTACATTTGTCGTTTAAAACATATTTTCAACATACCTCAGCTGCAGTTAAATAATCATAGAAGTTTGAATCATCATATGCAGATCCATACCAGTTGATTCCTTGACAATCTCGGCAGCTGCAATGTGAGATTGATTACAACAGAAAAATAAATAAACGAACGGCATTATCGCCTGTATTTCGGGCATCGTCTAAATCCTATTAAACTCCATGATTTCTGAGGCTTCAGGGGAATTGGTCAAATTATCGTTATAGGTATATTACTTAAACAAATTTAATACGTAACCAATGGTCCACGTCCAGTTTTTATCAAATTTTGGGGGAACGTATTTAATTCCGCAGTAGATCGTTCTCTGCTATGACCCGTTAATACATCCGTACTCCATCGCAATGGATGCATCGGTCCTCATGTGTTCCTTGTCAATATCTAGGGGAAGCAAGAGGGGCATGTACACACACAACTGTCAAAAAGGGCGGATGAAAAAGGCAATTTTTATCGTAAAATTTCTGAAATTGTGTATATAGGCCTATTTTAACATAAACTAAACGTTTCAAGACACTTACTATGCGTGCGCTGCGCTTAAAATCAATCAGCTGAAAATACAATTTCGGGTGAGCGACTTTGTCACCCCTATTTATATTTTAGCATTTCAAGACGTGGCTGACTTGACATTCAAATACAGAATTTGACAGTAGGCCCCTGGACCCCATCCAAATCACTCGCAGTTTTGCCCCAATAATCTGTGCTTGTTCTTACCCGCCCCTGTGTGTGGGCAATATAAGGTGTTGAAAGGACGTAGGCCCTACTTGATACTTGACACAATAGTGGCCGGGGGGGGGGGGTTACTCAGATTATATTCAGACGGGGTTTTACCTTAAACTCCGAATCCATACTCACATCTAAGAGTTTTTTTTTACTGTAAATACGCACTCATATCTAAGGATTTCGAAGTTTAAATATTGCATATTTCAGTGGTGAATCTAGCTTTTTGCTAGGGAGGGGGGGGGATTTGCCAAAAAAGGTTGCGCGCAACCTCGCCAAAAATTTGAAAATTGTGAGTGTTTGCACGCAAAGGGCGCCGAAAATTTGAAATATGTGAGTTTTTGCTAGCGAAGTGCGCAACAAATTTAAAAAATTTGAGAGAGGAACGAAACAAAATGACAAGAAACCCATGTCTAAGGATTTTTTTGTGAAAAATGGGACCCATGTCTGAGGACTTTTATTAATGAAAATGAAAGTCACCCTTCCCAGCGGCACATCCAGTATACCGAATATACGCGAGTACCCCCCCCCCCTCTCACCGGAATCGGGAATAGTGGATTGGAAACACAATTGCAATGAAGTTGTTGAATGTCTTGGGCGTCGATCCATTTTTCGGATGGGACGTGGCGTGGGGCAAAAGTAAGAAAAATGTCAATTTGCTCTGCGCATATTAAAAATTGTGTATGTTTAGTAGAGTTTTGATGTTAAATTCAGTGTTTTCAAATTGTAGTGCCTTGCTCTGATTTTGGAACGTTATTATTTCATTACTTTTTAATGAATTTTTGAAGTAGTAAAATTATTAGGGGGCAAAACGATATGTTTTCCCCAATATTTTCATCGGTAGGGCGACTGCCCTCAATCCCCCCCCCCCGGACCAATGCCCCTGGTGAATGTCATGTTTTTAATTCTGAAAAGGCAGTGTTTACACGCGTGTGGGGTTATAGCTGCGCCCTTGCGGCTGACCCACCAGCTATGGCTCGGCCGATTGCTGGTTGTGCAACACACATTGCGTTGTCTATGATTTAGCGTCATCGTCAACTAAGCCAGGCTCCGAAAACGTCTCCCAACTGTAAGATGACAGGGTAACAGACACGCGCGCCGGCGAAATTCGACGTTGTGCGTAACAATATTGGTTTGCGCGCCATGACAAAGTCAGCTCTTTCGAGAACTATTTTGAGTTTTCATTTTCTCTTCGAGATTTCAAACAACTTGATAAAAAAAATGGAATGATCTGCATTCAGAACGAATAACACATGGATTTTTTCAATAACAAAGATAACAGAGATGAACAGCAATAATTTATTCTGCATCTTAAGTTCTCTCTGCAAACCTTTCATTCATTAACAAAGGATTTCCTTATTTCCATACTGAGATTATAATAAGATGGTTATAAATACGAAACTGCCTACCTTCGGTATCCGTACACGGAAATTAAGGAATCGCATGTAGTCTTGAAGCCAACCGTTATGATGCAGGCAGATACAAGAGTTAAAAGCCAGATGACACAGTAAAGAATGAACGAAATCACGGGCATGACTGACCTGAAAAAGGGAATCGTAATAAGACGGGTCCCCGTTGACACCGTACCCACGCCCCCTCTCCCACCATCTTGGCGCAAATAATCTCCAGAACTATGTGAGGAGATATAGCTTCGAACATTTTTTTTTTTTTGGGGGGGGGGGAGGGGTTGTGTGGTTCGATGACAACTCTGTCCAGCTGTTTAAAACACAGACATTGAAGCTGATGAATTCCATTTCTTTGTTTTGGTACCTGGCCCAATGTCGACAGCCGGGTAATACCCACAGTCCACAAGACACGGAATGCAAAATTACTAATTCCGCAACTCATCCGCATCTATCCGTTCAGTGCCTTTATTCCTAAACACTTCCCGACATTTCCGCACTTTCGGGATAAGGCAAAATTTCCGTAAAAAAAAAAAAAATCCTGACACCTTCGGAAACTTGTCTGCATTGTCGTGAGGACTTCGTCAGGACATCGATCCGCCTTCTGTAACATTTCCGTCTCTTCCGCGATGAGGGTAGCTTCGCGATGGCCAGCGGAAGAAACGCAGAATGATTCAGGAAAGCGTGGAGGCGGTGCCGATTTATTTAGGAGAAGCTGCGGACACTAACTTGTGGTCAAAATTACGGAGGGGTCAACAAGTTCTGCGGCATTTCTTGTCCTTCCCGATTGATTCCTAGGACACTTCCAGGTACGTCTGTGGTCAATACGCAGAAATTAGTAGTAGGAAACGATTATTTTCTCAACTTTTTCTTGTCTGTTGCCGAAATGACATAATTTGCTTCCGCCATCCTTCCTTATCCTGTCGGCGCTCTATTGGACGCCCGCCCTAATTAACATGACGTCGCGGTCATGTTCTGGACTTGGTTTTAGAGTAATGATTTTTTGAGGCTATACTGGCAATGAGACTGAACACATTCTAGAAGGAAGAATATGAATAAAAGGTGATTCAATACGCCTGCAGAATAAGCCAGATCGTATTTAAAATTTGCACATGTGCAGATAATGGTCGTATGAGAACAGGCTAATTGTGTAATTATTGATTTGATTTGATGAACACTAGATGTCTCAGTGCAAGTTATGTTTTAAGTATTCACGTATACACCGATGGAAATTGGAATGTAAAGGTGCAGGTATTTTCTCAGCAAAATTGAACAAACGCCATTCATACAGTCATACATCACTACACAGATGAATGCTCTCAAATTAATCTCTAAACGTAAAGACCTACCTCACTTTGCAATCAATGGTACCATGGGGTCATTTGGGACATCTACAGGGTGTCTCAAAAATAATTGTGCAAGTGAAAAGCACCCTCTTTGGCGATTATAATATACTCTTGTATACTCTTGTGACATGATGCTTACATCAACGTCATGGGCAAAGTCTTAGCTTTCACATGCCATTTGTTCTGTTCAATTTGCTTGTTTTAATCTCAAGATATGTTGTAAACAACAAAAGGGTGGAATCACAATTGGGTCACTTTTAAAAGGGACTGTAGTAAAAGTGGCACAATTGTGATTTTACCCTTTGTTTTTTTTTAAATTAACATATCTCAAGATTAAGACAAGCAAATTTAACAAAACTAACGGTATTTGAAAGCTAAGACTATGCTCTTAACGTTGATGTAAGCATCATGTCATAAAAGTATTTTCGCATTGCCAAAGAGGGCGATTTTCACTTGCACAATTTTTTTGAGACACGCTGTATATAACTGCGAACTGGCTTATTACTGACGACCTTGCTCTAATATACCATCAGATGATTTCCGTGGATACTGGTATCTTGAACCTGTGGAATTGTCTATCGCATCAAATTTTATGTGGGATTCCCTGTCTATCACACAGAGACCTACATGGAATCTATATTATCCAGAATTAATGTTATTACATGGTGAAGTAACTACGGAGAATTTCATTTTGGAGGGCAAAGCGGCACTATCATCATCAGGAACACTTTAGTCTCTATTTCACTTGAATCTATTCAGGACCCATTGAACTTCCCGCGATGTACGATCGTGAGGTTTAAAGCAGGATTTACAGTTGACAGCAGAGGAGTTATCTACATCTCTGCAAGTAAATCCACAACTATTTGTAATTGTTCTATTTAAGTCTGCAAGAGTCTGAATTTTCATTTGTGATTGTAATACTGTAGAAAATAGAAAGCCAAAAGGATAAAGTTACTTTGAATTGAAGCAGTTTGTCATTTTGAGTTATTCCTTCACGTTCTCAAGTAGACATTTTGTGAAAAATTTTGAAAATCATATTTTGTTTTTATGGCAAATTTGACACTTTTTCGATCAATTCCGATGAATGAATATGAAATATCAATGCTATTCAAATCTAGTTCTCTTTGACAAATTATGTGAAAATGGTACACAGGCGTGCCTAGTTGAGTAATTTCCATCTATATTTTTAATTTGGGTATTTTTCTTTTCACGTGTCTTTACAACTTCGCATTGTGTGCCCACCAGCGCATGCATAATACTCTTTTGAGTGGCGGCTTTGAACATCGTTCAAAGATAATTAAAATGTTGTAACACCATCTATCATATACCTCCATGGTAATAACTATCATCATCCAATGTTATTACATGCAGATAATATTTGGAGGTAATTTTTTCTTCAGTGTCCATGCTCGGTCCCATTCTTCATGTAGGTCCTATTTTATGTACTTTGATGTCGCTACATTTTACTTGTACTTTTTTGTACTTACAAAAGAGGTTTGCTTCTTATTATATCGTGAGCTATCCTGGCCAGCAAAGCAACCGCAAACACTAACCCAAGTGCCTGTAAAGAATGATACATGATATTTGTAATTGAATTCCTTGACCTGATTTACAGTGACGTGTTTAGAGAAAACCAAGTGAAAATTAAATTAAAGCTACATGAATTTGACAGTTTACTAAAAAAAAATATGATTCTCGAATTTTCTTATCACATTTTTAAATATCGTGATTAATATGGTTATAATTGATGCTTATCTTTTAAATTAACATTAATTTACTTCGCAAATATACAACAAGATTTCTGAAAACCCATTACATCTGTTATCGATATGGGTACACAAGTTTAGCATGATGAGCGTCATATTTTACGAGGTAGGGCACTTCGTATAACGTATATGTTTCCTCTTTTCTGTTTTATCATTAGAAATGTTGATGAAACTACGAAATCAGGGGGCCTTAGCCAAGGGTACAAAGACTAAGCTCAAATACATACATGTCCACTGTATCGATTTACATTTTTAGAAATATTCGTCAAACTTGTACATTTCGTACTTGTCAAACTTGCGTAATGAACAAATCCCTGGTTTTCCTAATTTGTATGGCATTTCAAAGTTACACTTACGCTTGTAGCAATCACGAAATTGCAGTTCGAGACGTCTATGAGTTCGAAGGTATAATAAACGACGTGTTGCACGTACAGAGCGCATTCTCCTTCAAAGTCACTCTAAATGAATGGGTGTAGATAGAAAATAGTTTACACAGTTATTTCTGTAGAAGACCAAAGTCGGAACATTTATTCGTCATGAAGGAACTTTCAATCATTGTGTTAGAAAAGAAAATACAAGACGTTAGTGAGAAAAGACACCATGAAAGCACGCCAAAAATACGAAGGATACAATTATATAGAACACAAGGAGGGCGAGGGTGTATCGATTGAACGTACGAAAATAGTACATTAAAAGACATAATTTTCTCTATACAGAAGTATAACTGTGGAACAGTATCTGAAACACATGAGCCGAATGTGTGTTTTGGGTCGTGTGTAGATGATTTTTCAACTAATGCCTCAAAAAATACAATATTTGCGTGAATAAATGGTCACGTACGTCCTTTGATGAAGATAAAGCATGAACTTGGCGAATCTATAAAATTCGGGATTCATTTATTTAAACTTATGCAGTCAACTTCATACGATTCGTGGTTCCAAAATCGCCACTGTTGACAAGAGATAACGAAAATTTAAGAGTTTCAACCAAATTAACTCATCGAGTACACTCGCTGTAAGTAACTACCATCTCGACTTTTGGTTTGGGTCTGAATATCGCACAATATCTATTCATATCGTGCACTCTCATCAATCAACTTATAATAGCTTTGCATGTCAATAATGAGTTCAAAGTTTTTTCTCATTAATTAATCATTAACTAAAATGTGGACACCGATTTTTCACGTTTAACTCTGTGTACCTTTGGTTTGAACGAAGCAAGCAATTGATATAACATAATAGAATTGTAGTAATGCTAATAATTTGAATAAAAATAATGCATAATATATATGAATATTAATAATAATAATCATACTACTACTAGTACTCCTAGTACTGTTTTCCTGAGCGCATAATATAGGCAGAGTACACTTAAGTTGTCTTGTCGAATAGGCCTTAATAGCTTTAAAATCTACCCACAAGCCGTTTGCCTGTTGCGTTTGCTACCGTTCTCTGTGTATGGTTTAAATAAAAATATTAATTTTGTGAAAGCTTGTTGCTGATAAATGTGAATTTTCATATTCTTGTTAATTTCGTGAAAAACATCCCCAAGTCATGCACATATATTTTCATACGCATCCCATCGTTTTTTTTTACAAACATAAATTAAGACGTTCATTAATTTGTGTCTGGTCGCGTGTGTTTATGAGGCCAAGGGATCGTATTTCCTTTACTTAAATGTATTACCAGGTATACAATCACTTACCTGAAGTAACGCCATCGTAATCAAAACAGCCATGCATAGTCCCACCTGTACAACCAAAAGCGTGCCTTCCACCAGAAGTGAGACAAGCGCAAAAAATGCCATTTTGATCAAGCTTCACTGCACGCTGTCGGTATCAACTGTACTATGATGCCGTATGTTTTGATCATTGGTATATTAACGTAATGGCATTGTGGTTGAGACGGCTTATAGATATATGAGGTAGGTACTATACTTAGCCTTTGCGTGTAACGCTTATCAACACTTGACTTTTGACTGTGTCATGTTTTGGCATGTACGCTTCCGCAAATGTAGAAAATAATCAGAGTGAATCTGAATGTATATTAATTGCATATATATATATATATATGTGTGTATATATATGTATATATATGTATATATATGTATATATATGTATATATATATATGTATATATATATATGTATATATTATGAAAATATGTGAAAAATTGAATTACGAAAGAACCTCATTACCACATTTCTTTAATAAAGTAATATACACTCCTGCTCATAATTATGGAATATTTTTTTGATACTTAAAGTTCTTTTCTCCTATATTCGTCCAAAAATTTTTCAAGATAAGTGCTTTATTCACAAAAACACAGTATGTGAAGGCAATTTTGGATTCATGAGATGACTAAAAGTAAAAGCTAAAATACATTTAGTCGAAATAAGTTATATATTCATTTTTTTTTTATATCGACTCAAAAATCATGAAAAAATATTAAATTAAAGTAATTTAAAAAACAACATCAGAAAACTGATAAATGTTGATCTAATATCATTTTCACCTAAATTAACATCAGATAGTGTCTTTACAAGTCTATACAACGTGCCTAAACAACCACGTGACTCAACAACACAACACGCCATTATATTGAAACACAGGTGTTGTAAGTGCGAGTCGGACGCTTACAAAGATGCCTAAAAATATCTCTGGAAATACTTAGGAAGTTATAAATTGTGTTCAACCCGGGGGCGAACAAATATTAATCCAGAGTACCGTTGACTGTGAAAAAATGCAACTTCAAAAATGTTTTTTTAAGTATTCCATAATTATGTAGCAATGAGATGTATACATTAATCTTAGCATTCATAAGATCAAGATCTGATGTGTATTTTCTACTTCAACAAACAGTTGAATTTTAATACGTTATATAGTCCTTTGCTTCACGCCACGTGATGAGAAATAAATACAAACAAGGTGATTGAGACACAGTCATTTTAACAAGTTATAACAAAAATCATACCTACACAACACATACACAACACAACACCACACACACACACACAACAGCCACACACACACACACACACGCCACGCACACACGCACGCACACACGCACACACACAGCCACATACACAACGCACACCACATACACACAGCACACACAACCACACACAACACAACACATCGACGCTACACAACGCACGCACACCGCCACACACACACAGCACATACACACGCACCCACAACACACACACACACACACACACACACACACACACACACACACACACACACACACACACACACACACACACACACACAATGAACATACGGTACATGGTGCGTACAGGTACATGTATGCCTGTATGTGCTATCTAACAAATCACTGTAGAACATGAAAGCAATATTGATATAAAGCAGTATATTAATTAAATTATTTGTTTTTCATTTCCTCATTTTATTCTTTTTTTTTGAGGGGGGGGTGGGGTTAATGGCGGTATATTAGGATATCACGATGAAGTCTGTATCAAAAGATACACTTTTTGAAAGCAGTTTTTTTTTTCATGTTGATAGATGCCCAATGGTCTCTCCTATCAAGTGCCACCACCACCACCACCAACAAAATGTTTGTTCACGTTTGGGCGAGTACTGACCGTTTTTGTCCAGAAAGTTAGAAAATGCCTTTCGCCAAATTCAAAGAAGAGGGACGACCATCAGTCTGAATAAGTAAGCCTATACCCAAACAAATGATGCTCTTTGCCAAATATTTATGCCTGCTATGATCAGTAAATCATTTAGTGTGCCTGTCAATCAATCGATCAATCAATCAATCAATCGACTAAATCAATGAATTAATCAATATTGTGCAAACCATTGATCAGTCAATCATCTACAGTAGTCAGACAATTGGTAACTCGGTAACATTATCAATCAATCAATCAATCAATCAATCAATCAATCAATACGATCAATCAATACGACCAATCAATTAATCAATCAATCAATCAATCAATCAATCAATCAATCAATCAATCACAATTGCACATAGTAATAAACTTGTTACATTTGAGTAGGCATGGGACTAGGACAGTGGGGCAGGGCACTCTGTGTTTTAAGATCTTGAAGTAATAACACAATTCTTATCATTGCATTAATCAATGCAGTTATGGTAGCAAATTGCCACGCAGTTCCTATACAATCATAACATAATCATAAATTATGCAAACGTACCATTTGTTTGAATGGGAGTACAGCTTGAGACTGCTGGTTTAATTTTCCCACTTTTTTCAGTTTGGCGCAAATAATTTTTCACACTCAGGACAGTCGACGGTGCTCACCCAAGCGTGAACAACAAAATGTTTGTTTGTGGCAATTGATAAAATAGACTATAAGGCATCTATCAAAAAGAAAAAATCTTCACAATATTTTGTTGTGTAATTTTGACAAATTTTTCAAAACGTGTAACTTTTTTATGCACACTGTATAGACAACGTTTCGACTTGAATAGTCGTGGATGTGGTGGCATACCAAGGACCGCGTCCTATATGTATTAAAATTCATAATGAAAGAGTCAAACAACTTGATCTCTTACTCTGCATGTGTGACCAGTTGATTTATTAAAATACATGATAATGATTTGGATGCCCTTTTAGGCCAAAACGAGTCGAAATACAATAATGTACATATTTAAAAAAACATAGAAACTTTAACATAAAATACAAATTTGGAAGACAGTAATGTGCACTCTTTACTATTGTTTACAGATGTAGATGTGTTTTTTCATAACTGTAATTATACCAGAAAAACTCAGTAAAGTTTGGAAATTGTGTTTGTGTGAGTGGGGGTGAGGTGGGGGCAGTTAATAAATTTAACAAATAAATATTATTCATTTGGATACCTTTTAACCAAAAAGGTGAAAACCCTAAAAATAGTGCAAAATTAGAGTTAAAAATATGATAATACTAATATTATAGGCAGTGCCTAACCTTTGCATACCTCAAAACTAACATTGTGTATACACTTTTATATATATATAAGAAATTACCATATAAGAACCTTTAACAAAGTATAGGAGCTAGGAACTCAGTTTTAGCGGAATTATAGTTAGACTTATTGTCTCGTAGAAACAAGAATTTATAGCATATAGATCATACACTAGACGACCACTTGTTTTTTTTTTTTTAGAATGACTGACAGTTTTTTCAGATTCTAGGTAATTACTGATCATCAGATTTCACAGATATGTCCTCATCAATAGCTTAAGTGCATGAGTGATGTTTTGCTGTGCTGTGGGGAGAGGTGAAAATGAGATCCCCTGCCTTAATATAGATATAAATGTATACATGTATAACACAGTGATGTCACTACGGTATATCAGATGAACAATGCAAACACTACTATTGCCAAAAGAAAGACTTTTTAATTCTAATTTCAGTAATACGTTTTATACATTTCCGCACGTATAAATATATCGTATATGTGATCACCCAGCTCCAAACCAACAAAAAGTCGCAGATTATGATTCTCTGTAATAGACAAAAATGTGTCATTTGGGTTGACCAAATCAAATTTTCAAAGTTTGTCTATCGGAAAGAGTAGTCTTTTCTCTTTTTACCGTCAAAATTTGGTGGCTTAAAACTATATTGAAAGCGAGATATTGGCAGTTTTTCTGGACCACATTTTTTTCGGACATATGCTTTCTAATGGCGCACCTGAGTGAACGAAATGTTTAAATCCTCTTGTCTCCTTTTTCTGTGAAACTGCACCTCATAACTCTCTCGTGTTTCACTCACTTTTTGAATAGGTTAGGATGGTCTGATTTTAACAAGTTATAAATAATTTTAAAGCTAAGAGCTTACTCTGTAAAACTGTGAAGAAAAGTGAAAATTAATTTTGGCCTACTTTTTGTGGGTTTTGAGCTGGGCGGTCACATATTTACTTTCCAAGACAAAGAACTGAACTAAACAATAATAAATCATTGTCAATTGTCCGTATTTAAGAGAATATTTTCTTTCATAGTAGGTTACCCAAAAGGTAAGATGGTTGTTCATTTTAATAGCATTGAAGTAAACTCATCACACAATTATCGCAAGTATCATTGTTTTAACAAAAAACAACAACATGTCCTAGGCGCATACGGTAGTTCATTTTCATCATGTGATAAAGCATTATATTCATATAGTTATATTCTCTTTCCAGTATACATGTTGGTATGGTTTCAACTTATTTGGTTCTTGAAGCAATCATGACACTGCCCTCTATGTCACGACAGCGTTTGCGTTCTTGTTACCACAGCAGAAAAACTTGACAGCTGTCCAGACACCTAATCCAAGCCACACAACGAAGGAGATCCAGGCTGCACTCTGTTCAAATAAATGAAGTGAAACAAAGTGATAATTACACAACGTATACCATTCCATTTCTGCTACTTTAATATCTTAATTTCCGAATCTCTAGCCTCACTTAGGGGTTCCAAAATATAGTTTAAGTGGAAAGTGACAACTCGTTGGCGCCATCTCAATAAAAGTGAAGTTAAACCCGCCCCGTTCCTATGTGGAACATCGGGCGATGCCTTTCTCCGTTTCTATAACCCTAGGCCACAAGGCAGTTTGACTACAGTGGGGGGGGGGGGGGTAGGTCCTCTGGTAGTATCTCAATACTAAAGTACTTCTTGATTATGAGTTCTTATTTATGTTTTTTTCTGTTCGAGCCGGATGGAGTTGCACAAACTTGTTAAAGCCACGCGCGGCAATAATGTACAGTACTAAGCTGTGAGATTTCATCAATATGTAGAAATTAGCGAGCAAAAATTAAATAGCGGCAGGGAAGCATTTCTATGTGAATTAAATTTCGGTTTCGTTTCATATTATAAAGATAATAAAGCTCAACATATTAGACACGATGAAATCAGAATTATCAGAAAAACGAAAACAAAAAGCTGAGATATGCCAGTCATTGTCTAGCACAATCCACACATCCAGTGCGGAAATATAGGGAACTACCTTTTCAATTAGAGCAAGCATTGGCATACACAGATAAGAGTATACAGTGCCATCTAGACCTCAAGTTTGACAAAATTATTCCGTGCTGCATTTGGGATAAAAACATCACAACATAATATCCTGGAAACAACAGATCCAACGTAAATAAGATCTGACCGTGCTTGCATTCAACTTCGTAACTACATGGTCAGTTACGTCAAGAACTGTGACGGAAAATAATTTTGTGTGGTATGCTGGGTACCCAAACTGAATTCGAACTTCTTTTTTCAGATTCTTGGGAACGATTGAAACAAATCTAAACAATGTCTTATCGTTATAAACTGCGCAATATGTTGAAGGAATGATCAATTAACCCGTTAATAATAATTTGATTTTGGTATTTACACGCAGATATCTCGGGTATAGTCATCAACAGGTTTACAAACCATTAATTGAGTTTCTAATTCAGCTGCTCTGACAACACATCTCAAACTTGGTTCAACGCAGAGTAGACAATGACACCAAAAAAACTGATTTCCATTTAACTGTTGGTAAAATTTCATTTACAAATTTCTTACATGTCCTGTTATTTTCTCTTTGAAAGATGAAAACAGTGTTTACGAAGATACACAAAGATTCAATTTAATTCAAGGATACAACAATAAATTTGTAAGAAAGTTTGTTAACAAAGTTTGATTTGTTTCCGGAGGGGGGGGGGGGCAGTGTCATTACAAGGTGTACACCATGCGCGTGTATAATTATGGACTTTCAAAATGGACCCTAAACACGTAATTGAAGGTCGATCTCAGAATACACTAAACAAGTATTCAAGTCTGAAAAGATACCCTTTTGAAGTAAACATTCGGTTAAAAGTATACCCTTTTTTCCTGATTTTCAGAATTGTTAGGTATCTACGTGTATACTACTTTCAATGCCTGCTGTGTTGTCGAAACCAACTTTATTTCTGGTATCAATATTGGGTAATACCGCAAATTAAAATACCATCTATTTTTTTTTTGGGGGGGGGTGGGGGACAATGTAGAGGCGTTTCTTCCACCATCACAGGTAATCCATTTGCAATGTCCGTTTCTCCATCAAATATAGGAAAAATAAATAACTTGCAAAAAAAAAAATAACAGATCACCAAGAAAACACGAAGATAATGTTCCAAAACTGCCAAGACTTGGGTGTTATCATCAATTTGGTGTTACGATTAACACTCGGAGTGTTCCCCGATATAGCTTCCAGATAATTATGGTGTTAATAACATGAAGTGGTGGTAAGATTCATAGGCCGACAAATGGGATGGGAAGTACTCTTATCCCCCCCCCCCTCCCTTAACCAATTTACGCGTTCTTCAACACGCATTGTGTACACCTTGAAATAACAGTACACCCCTCTCCCCTTGGACTCTTATTCGGAGTTAAAGTGATTGGCTAACATTGTGGAGTTTCAATTTTAAAAAATGTCAAATTTTGATATCTGAACTACATAGTAGTGTTCATATGGACAAATAAACACCTTAGAATAAAAAAAGTTTGGAAAGTTACACTGCCAATGGCAAGTTATACATGAATTAACAATTAAAACTCGGGGCGAGTTTAAATAGCGTAGGTGTACACACAGTAAGTCTATGGGAGAAAATGGGCAGGTGAATCCGATCAACTTACGATTTTCACTTTTTAAAAGCACTAAATAATCATTTTGAAATACAATTTTTTCAGGGCGTCATTTTCAGAACTTATAAAAGACAATAGTAGCATGGGGAATCATGTAGCTCATATTTTTTTAACTGTGGTGAATGTTAGTCAATAGCTTTAAAATTTTACTTGGATGTATTGTGTCCACACTATGGCTGGTATGATAAATGGTAATAAAAGAAATGACTATGCGTGAAGCTTTAAACCTTCACTCACGCACATTAATACTGAATTTAAAAAGCAATTCAATGGGTAGTCCCATTAACAGACATTTTGGTAGATATTTAATAACAAGGTTTAGAATACATACCTCAGCAGCAGTTAAATAATCGTAAAATTTTGATGCATCAACGATTTCCCAATCATCGTTTTGGTAGGATTTGCACCTGAAATTCAAGATTAATTTAACGGAAAATGTGAAATAACCTCAATATAATTTGGTCTTCATGAAAATACCACTAAATTTCATGATTCTGGGGGAATTGATCCATCACTTTGGAGTATCCCTTCATGAAATTTAGTCTGATGATACACAATTTTTCGTTATTTTGAAAACTTTCGACCAGGCCATATATTGGCCAATCTTAGACCATTTTGTCCAAAATTCATGCCTTAACCTGACGCAATTTGTGTGGTCCTAGTTTATTTAGTAGAACCCCGACGAGGAATAGTTACAACCCTAGAAATCAGGTCCGATGTAGATCGATGTAGCAACCCTATAGAAATCAGGTTCGATACTGACCGAAGGTCCATCTGACCGGACGTCCATTAGACCGAAGGTCCGGTAGACATAAGGTCCGATAAACCGGCTGTACCCGCACTTCATTAAAGGAAGGAGCCAGCAACTAACAGGCATAAAGAAAAAAATTGAGTTTTTGCCAAACAATCAGATTGCACGTGCACTGATCTGGAGCTGACCACCATGCGTGACCGATGCATGCCACCCGACATGTGTTAGTTGCGCCTTGGTAATGCATGCACTGTTTGATTCGATAAGCTCCTCCCCTATAGCAGTTTCTGCAAGTTTTATCTCAGGATGAAACTTGCAAAGATGTAAAATAAACACAAATTAACTAATTTATAGGGCCTTGCTGAGGGTGAGTATCACAGAGTACCCCTTATTTAGGCTGTCTTTATCACCATGTACCATAATTCTTACAATACTCACAATGTCATCTTTTTCCTTAACTTATGCCTGTTAGTTGCCGGCTCCTTCTTCCTTTAAGTAAGGCAGGGCATCTCTTTTGCATGCCTACAAACTATTATCGTGTAAATACTCCGGTGTATAGAATAAAATAACATTTAAGAACCTTTAACAAAGTAAAGGAACTGGAAACTCAGTGTGATTGGAAATATAGTGACCGTTAGATTTTGAATGGAATCATTGTCTCATAGAGACAAAGCAATTCTACTATTCCACTAGTCTTCTTTTAGACCCTTACAGTGCATGTGTGTTCATCATACATGTAAATATGAAATTGGCAATAATCAAATTCTTTGCACAAGTCTCATGAAGATTATTGTTCATAGACCAATACAAGATTACTAACATATTGCTTCTGAACTGACTCTGTTCAGTCAGCGTCACTGAAGTCTAAAAGCACGGGGGTAGGAAGATACCTCTATGTTAATGGTTACTCTTTGGCGCATTTTTCATATTTTAGGTGATTACTGATCTTCAAATTAGATAGACAAGTCTTTCCAAATTAGGCTAAGTGCACGATTTGTGTTTTATTATGCTGCTGGATGTGGGCAAAAGAGATTCAATGCCTTAAAGATCATACTATGCGACTGTGGTCATGGAGGGGTTTGAGTAAACTAAGTGATGGGATGAAACGCTGACTATTGATTGTAATCTACTACTTCTAAGGAGCATGGTTACGCAAAATACCCCCTCCCCTAAATAGTAGCCTACATCTTTTTTTTTGGGGGGGGGGTGGGGAGATGTGGTCGCAGGCAAACTGACCAAACTATTGTAAACAAAGTGACAACCATGTTGACAACAAACGCGACAACCAGTGTCATCAATACCAATAAAATATTCTTAAAAATTCCAAATACATAACATATTTTTGTTCTTCAATTTTATATTTTCAGTGTGTTGGACTAACATTTCAAGCGTGAGCGTGATGTTAGAAAAATTGCTTGTCATAACCTCAAACTAGATAGAATAGCTCACCTCGAAGAATGTCACGATGTGATTCCACATGATTTTAAATGAATGTGGGGGAGGGGGCAATATCTAGGAAACGCATCAATTTGTTATCCATGTTTTAGTGTCCCTTTTTTGGCACCGCGAACATTAAAGTCAATAATATGAAGTGGCTTGTATTTTAGGCATTTTACCGGTATAAAGAAATATTACAACATGAACGATTTGTAAAAAGAAACAAATAACCAAAAAAAAAAATGAAGACAATAACAAGATAAATTACTTATTCGCAAGCAATTTGATTTCTTTATTTACCGGTATTTAGCAGATAGTGTTTAACAGGTTTCGAAACGTTCATAAAAGACCGTAACTTTGTCGGGAACTTGTCAAAAAAAAACAACACACACACACACAATTGCATTACGATATCAGCTCACATTTGTTTTTTACTGAATGTCTAATCATCTGCTTTTCATATCAAGCAGACATTCTTCATTTTGGGGGTTAGTGATTCATTTCAAATGTGATTTGTAGCGTATTTGTTTCATGTTTATTTCGTTTCATCTCTTTTGTTTTATTTTGCAAATTCATGTGATATAAATCATGGTTCAAACAGAAAAACAAAAATAATATAATTTTCTAAGTTTAGAAAATAATACAAATTGTATACACGTACACATGCGTTTGATGGCTTAGCTGTAGCAGTACTTTAACAAGTACTACCAAACGAGCACAAATTTTATGAACTACGTGCGTAAAAGGTTTTAAGTATAATAATGATAGCAAAAGTTACAGCAAAATAACAACTCTTTCACGTTTTAAAACGATGGAAGTCTTTCCAAAGTATTCTCATGAACCAGGCATGTATCAATAAAATGTGGATGATAAAAATGTCATATTTTCGTAATTAGTGACACTTGGTATAAGCATTGGGGGGGGGGGGGTTTACCTACCCTGCCAACGTTCATTAGTTATACCACTGACTGCGTTGGTTATCATTTTATGATAGTAAAACGAAAATACTTACGGATGTTCAGGATTGGTCGAGGCCTGCAAATTATTGCACGTGTTCTTGAATCCAACCGATATGATGCAGGCTGCTACGAGTGTTAAAAGCCAGATGACACAGTACAAGGTGAATGCAATGAAAGGCATTATTGACCTGCAAAAGAAGTATTAAACATATTTTGTTTGGTTTATTTTCTTTTTTGCAGGAGATAGATCAAGAGCAAACAGAAAAAAAAACTATAGGAACGTGCTAAAGAAGTTTTCACACGGAAATATTGGAAATATATTGGAAAAAAAATGATTAAGTAGCAACATGGATATAAGAGACATTCCAGGTGGCAGAGAAGTAGAGATCAGCCAAGAGTATAGGGTAGAGGGTGTATGGGGTGCTAGGTAAATATTTCAGAACTAAAATATCAGACGTACAAATGACTGAGGTAAAAAATATCACAAGTAAATATATCAGGGAGAAAAAAGTCAGAAGTAAAAAATGCCAGAATAATGCCAAAACAAAACATTACGTTAGTCTTTAGAGTAGGACGTATCTGTGAGACTTGAACATCGGCAGTTACGTAGAATTTTGAAACTGCATATAACATTTCGTGCCATGTCCCAGTCCCACCAGGTCTATGCATCATTGTTGTGCCCCCCCCCCCCCGGGTGGGGGGACTCAGATGCATTGGTGTACACATCCGCGTTCAAGAATACGCTTAAAAATGTTGTTGTTGTTTTCCATGTGGAATGCGTAACGCGAGTTATGTGGTAAGGGGTCTTAAAACGCTGATATTCAACAAATGGGGTGCTTGTAATTAATGCAGGTTAATTTCCCGAAAAATCTCCATACCAGCGACAATGTGTGAACGGAACATAATTCAGCTCAAAGTTCAGGAAGTGACGTGCGTGTCGGCCAGGGCGCCAGCCACTGCCAGCGGGTGGATATGGCTGCGTGCGTTCATGATTCACCCGGGAGTTTCGCACCCGTTTCCTCAACCTCGCGCTCACATGTCGTTAGCCAGCTGCTGTCATTTTTTGTGTATGAATAACGTGCCAAATAGCAATGTGTCAGGAGTGTTAGTGTGTAAACGATTATTTTAATTTTATATAGGCTTATAGGCGTATATAGGCCTATGTTGGTATTATCTTGTTTAGGGAGTCATGTTTTAAACAAACCTATTTAGGGGTAACTGCTTTAATCAAACCTGTTGAATTTTCATGAGAAATTGCGCAAAATGCTTGTTAAGGGGTGTTTTTTTCATGGACCTTTGAAACCTGTGATAGGCATTCAGATATACGATTATCAGTAAAATTCTGCTCACGCTGTTCAGTGTACACGAGGCCTTTAAAAATTATCTTCACACCACTTTTGTGGGATTATGACTTCCATCCCAGTACAGCAGTGTAGCTCCCCCTCCACCACATTATGAGTAGGTCAGTGCTCCTACCTAGATTTTGGAAGACACCCTATACCTCGCGTAATGGTGTAATTGTTTTACCCGGTCCATTTGGAGTATATTCCTGTGTTTTTTCGAAGACATAATGCCCCTGGCCAGGGTAGTTCCTTATGAATATTTATAAAGCATAAATGTATTATGCAATCTGTAGTTGAATTATTAAATATCAAGCTGGCCAGTTTTAAACATTTTAAGTTTAAGACACAAAGTACCTCGACAGAAATATTGCTTTTGTTCTTGATGATTTTTTCTCATTTACTTCTTAACCAGGGGGCGCAATCCATTTTAGAAATGTTGTGGGGGGGGGGCGTTTGGCGGGACATCACATATGCCGGCACCTGGGAATATTGCTTAGTTTTGAGTGAGGTCCAGGGGCCCACCTTAGGGCCCCTGGTAGCTTATGAGTTCTAGTGGTTTAAGGAGCCTATTTTGACACTCTGCTAATACAATTTTTTTCGTAAAATGGACGGTCAACAATACAACTGCTTTATTTTCCAAATTAGTGGCACTTGCACTATGAATAATTGGTACCAGGTCATGTTTTGAAACATAATGATAACTTGTCGGGGATCAAGAGGAGAAGCCCCCTGCAGCTCATGATTCACGCCAGGGGCGTCACTAGAACATTTTGAATAGGGAGGGTGGGCCGTGGGAGGGGGATACCCCCTCCCACGGCAGGAAATTTTTGAAAACGCACAGAAAAGACGTGATTTTATTTATGGTAAATACATATTTTAAAGGTTTATATTTTATTAAGATTGTTAGGGATTGTAGTCAGGTTTTCAAAAAGATGTACCGACAATTTATGAAAAACTGTAATTGGGTACTTGCGAGGGAGCAATGCAACCGAGAGGGAGAGGGTGTGGGAGGGGGATACCCCCTCCCGCGGCAGGAACTTCTTGAAAATACGCATAGAAAATACGGGATTCTAAGCATGGTAAATACATATTTTAAAGGTACATTTTATCAAGATTATAAGGATTGTACTCAGGTTTTAAAAAGATGTACAGGAAGCAGGCCAATGCGACAAAATGTACATGGGTCGTCGAGGGAGCGAAGTGACCGAGCGGGGGGGGTCCTGTTGAAAAGTGCGCATAAAAGTACGTGTTTCTGAGCATGATAAATACAATTTTAAAATTTGTATACCTTATTTCTATTAATATTCAAGTGTTTGTTAGATCGCTTCACTTTATTCATTAATATTTTTAATGTAAAACATTTCTCGTCCGATTTTTTTTTTTGGGGGGGGGGGGCTTAAGCCCCCAGCCCCACAGCCTCCCCCATAAGAACGTACTGGTGTGATAAATGTGGAGAGTCTTGGAGGGGCTTCCTCTTCATATTTTCCCCTTTTCTTTCCTCCCCTTTCCTTCATTTTGCTGACTGGAGGATGAATTCTGCCGACTGCGCAGCCATGAGGGGGAGATTTTTATTAAGCGCGGGGGGGGGGGCGGGCCGGCAGACAATGAAGGATCGATTAAACTAAGAATATACCCACCCCCCAAAAAAAAAAAAAAAGGTGGGGGTTGCCCTTAATTGACAAAACACAGAAGTCGGTATGGGTCGGGGTTTTTTTTTATTATTATTCATTTGTTTTAATTCATTTGTTTTCTTTTTCGCTAGAATTCACAATCATCTTCATTGGCTGGGAAATGCATTTCAATTCATGTGTCGCAAGTTTGGAGCGCGTAATATGCCTATATACACAAGTTGTAGGCCTCCCAGGCGTTGTTTTAGAGCAAAATGTTGAAGGAGCTATACCGGAAATATGCGAGGGTGTAGGAACTTTTGAAGAAAAACAAAACAAAACATGGAAAATACGTTTTTCTAAGTATGGTGAAAATACGTTTTAAAGATAGGGTTATATACTTTAGCAAGATTGGGGATTGTACATTTTTGGCCCTTATAGTGACACATTGTGCACAGGCCTGCTGTCTTCATTGTCTTTAAATCGTGTGTGGGTAATTAGACAATTACGATAACTTTTGGGTGGGCCTGGAATGGGGTTTCCTCTGCCTGGGTAAGAACAAAAAAAAAAGCATTTTCACATTTAAAAATCTATATTTTTGGCTCTATTTAGTGACAAATTAATCCGAATATTTCATCCACGTTCAATTCGTTATTTTGGCTTATCAGACAAATTATAGCTTTAGAGAGGATCTAGTTTCCCCCTTTAAGAAACTTTACATTTTTGGCCGGGGGTTTACCCCCCGAAGTAAGAAAAAAGGGCATTTTCATCTTTAAAATCTACATTTTGGGTCCCTTTTAGAGACAAATAAACGCGAATATTTCATCTTCTTTCAATTCGTTATTCTGGCTAATTATTGACAAATAGCATTGGGAAGGATCTGCATGGGAAGCGTTTCATAAAGAGTTTTGTAGGTGATTTTCACCGGCAACTGTTATAAGCTACTAAAATCCTTGCATCTGATTGGCTGAAAACTCTTCATGAAACGCTCCATGGTTTCCTTCTTTAAAAATTTACATTTTTGGCTGGGATTTTCCTCTCCCGGGTTGAGAACAAAATTAATTTTCTCCTTTAAAATTTACGTTTTGGGCCCCCTCAGAGACAAATTTATCCAAATAATATCGTAATTTTGGCTAATTTGACAATGTTTGGAAGGGTCTGGGAGCGGGATTCCCCATCCTAGAGTAAGGAGTTTTTTTTTTTTTACCTTCAGAAATATGTTAAAAGTATACTATACTTTAGCAAGATTATTATCATATTATTAGACGGAGAATATCTGATTAACGCCCGATTATTCTTATGTTTAGACTGCCAATTCTTATGTGGGAAGGCCTCGAGAGGGATCACCCTCTGTGCAGATGGTGTTCATGAAGTGGCTTTGCGAAAAATTATTAGCATATATTATATTACAGCAATTTTGACTCTTTTTTTTACTTTTGCCCTCTCCAAAAAGTTGGCAAATTAAAAGATTCTTAAAAACGTAATGCAAGAGTATGTTTAAAAAGTAGCGTAAGGCACTACAAAACCATTAAACGTATACACAATATCCAATTTTGCATTGCTAGCCTAAATACATTGTTATTTTGCGCGTGGAGCGCGCCGAAAATTTTGACATTTTACTACCATGCCAATGAAAATATTGGGGCATCCATATTGTTTTGTCCCCCTCCCCAAAAAACCTGACAAACTGAAAAATTATGTATGTTTAAAATACAGTGCAAGCGCTACAAATCCATTAAATTTAAACAATATTCAATTTTGAGGCGTGCTCTCCTTGAGCCTACATTGTAATTTGCGCACGGAGCGCGCCGAAAATTATGACATTTTATTACCAGGCCAATGAAAATATTGGGGCAAACATATCGTCCCTTCCTCCAAAAGCAAGTGAAAAATTGGAAAATATGTTTAACATACAGTTGCGAGGCGCTACAAATTGACACAATGTTCATTTTTTGGCGCACTTTGCGAAAAAAAACTTCCTAGTACATGTATTACTGCAAATTTGCGCGCGAAGCGCGCCGAAAATTTTGACTTTTCTTGCTTTTTCCCCCCCCCAAAAAAGGGAAAAATTGAAAAAAATCTTACAACGTAATGCAAGTATAATGTTTAAAAACCAGCGCAAGGCACTACAAAACCATTAAACTATTACGCAATATTAAATTTTGCGGCGCTTGCACGAAAAATAATTATACCATATTGCAATTTTGCGCGCGGAGCGCGCCGAAAATTTTGACATTTTATTACCAGGCCAATGAAAATATTGGGACTATTTCATATGAAAAATGAACTTTATTGTGTAAAGCAAAAACAACCACAGACTATTGAAATTGTAATAGTTATGCACACATGTATTCGGCGCTTGCGCGAAAAATAGTTATCCTATATTTGCAAGTTTGCGCGCGGAGCGCGCCGAAAATTTTGACATTTTATTACCAGGCCAATGAAAATATTGGGACTATTTGATAAGGAAAAATGAACTGCAGTGTGTGAAGAAAAAACAACCACAGA
>JZLH01S0009306.1:13332-23888 GCA_001188425.1 Eucidaris tribuloides
CCCTGTATTAACGACCATCACACTACTGAATTTGTGTTGCGACCACGCACCATCATCACCACCCAACTCACACTACCACCAATACCCCCTCCACCTACCACCACACCTGACCATATCCATCACCAACATCACCACCACTGAATAAATCATCACCACCTTTCTCCACCACCACCACCACACCATCACCACACAACGACAACCACCTTACCACCACAAACCACTTCCAAATCCTACCACCACAACCAATCACCACCACCCACATCACTAACGACAATTATCATCCACCATCTTCACACCACAACCACCAACACCACCACACCACACCCACCATCATCATCGATCCATCACCCCACCACCACTATCCAGCCGACCACCACATAATCACTACTCGCACCACCACCAAACCACCACCACAAAGTACCAACAACTACACCACCACACCACACCATCACCACTATCACCATCGTCACATAATCCCCTCTATCAAACATCGATCACTTACCACTTCGGCATCTGCACAACGGCGTATAGCATCACCAATAAACATGCGATGAAATGCGACATAGCTTAGTGCTTCTCGAAATAATCAAGTTGTTCATTTTATCGCCGTGTTTGTCCAGTAATCTCAAGGGACCTGCATCAAAATATCACATATTCTTTTAACGGTTCCGCAAAAATCCTTGCCCCTTTCTCCTATCTATTCCGGATATCATTGTGTACGAGTACGCCGCTGACACCAAACTCGACGAACCTACTTGTTTACTATCAATCTTGTCTGTGAGTTGCTGCTTGTGTCGATCTATGGCTAATGGTACGCATATTTGCTAGCTAAATTGTCGCCTCTCATCAAACGAGTCTCCAGGTCTGAGTTTGGGTTTATGCTGTGCATTACCTGTTCACGTGGCATAAATCAGTCGCTGTGCACGATGAAGTTGAAAAAGAGGAAAAACAGCTGAAAAGCATCGACTGGTCGCTGAAAAATCGCGCACGCGTTACTTGGGGGCGTGGTCTTTCAGGTTTGTACCCTCGTGAGCGTGATGTTTATCTCGAAATGAAAAATGAAACAGCTAAGAAAATGACAACTCACTCGCTCCGGGTGGGGATACAGTCATTCGATGCTGCCTGCCACTACATGTGATTTTTTTTGGTATCGGGGTGGTAATTAGGTCTCAACTGATGCATGATAAAGTTATTCAATATCGATACTACACCTACACTGCTACTACTACTACTGACTACCACTACTACTACTACTCTACTACTACTACTACTATACTACTACTACTACTACTACTAACTACTACTACTTTATACTACTCACTTGATAATGATGATGATAATAACGATGTACACATTATTTAAGAAAGAATACATAATAATACAAATTCTTCCGAATCTTGTCCAATTTCATTCTTCAAAATTAATGGCTATTATAAAAGCATTCAAATTCGGAGTTATTACAATTAACATTCATAGTCAAACGTAGAAATAAATTCGATGCTCAAGTTCTTACTATCGTTGTAACAACGGAGTTCAATAACGATGTTGCGGTTATTGCAATAAAATTCATATTGCAATAGTTCAATAAATAAGAATGGCGTCGGCACCAGCCTGTACAAGAGTATATGATGACTTTTTTAAGATACACACTGTATACCCCAGTTCATATGACCAACGCCTCCACATATCCGGCTCATACAGCATTAAATATTAGATTCAATATGGCGCCCATTTGACAGCGGACATCGGGCGCCTACGCCCAGCTAAACGATACTAACCGCTCCCGTACCAGATGTAAACAAGGGTTTAACAGACTTTGGCGTGTAATATTCTGAGCATTGGGATAGTTGGAGGTTAATTGATTGGAACGAGGAGGTATATCTGTTGATCGAGGACAAAGTCGAATAGAGCCGATCAAACTTTAGAGTGATATAATAGCAGTCATTTGAGCTCCAGAACTAAACCATGTCATAACAGGCTGCGATAGGAATAGTTGATCCATCCAATCCACTTCATCTACAATTTCATTCTACCAGTCTGTCCTAATTTATCTATATTAAATTCTTTACTTCATCTGTCTATTTATCTATTCTACTCTATCTATCTATCTATCTATCTACTCTATCTATCTATTCTATCTATCTATCCTTTATATCTATCTATTTATCTGTATCTATCATCTATCTATCTTTATTATCTATCTATTCATCTATCTATCTATCTATCTATTTATCTTATTCTTAAATCTATCTATCTATCTATGAATCTATCATATTCTATGAGTCAGTCAATTATCTTTTTATATCGACTCTATCGATCTATCTATCTATTTATCTATCTATCTATACTATACTATCTATTCTATCTATCTATCTTATCTTTATCATCTAGTAGTCGGACAATTGATTATCTTAAATTCATGTACATATAGGGAGATAGTGATCATTCATGCCAAACACATTATTAAAGTGTATTTGCTGCAGAAATTCTTTCGTTACAGTGAAGCATATCGGCCTCGCCTTTGTGAATATGTCTCCGGTTCGAATAGATCAATCACCAAGCGTATTATTTAATTAATAACACAATCATAATAGGATAACTATCCGATGCATGCAAAGGAAGTGTTGATTAAACGCGTCAGATAATGATGAAATTAGTAATGATTATTATTTGTTATGGCCAGATTAATGAGATAAGGATTAGCAATAATATAAATCCAGAACTGGACAGTGAATTTAATCTCGTTACAGATGCAAAGCTTATATATCGTTTGATCTTCCGCTTATACGGTCCTGTCCATGATTTTCAAAGGGAATACAAGTAAGAGTGAACCAGGCAGAAAAATTTGTTGAATGAAAGACGACGTGCACGGTAGAATAAGGCCGTTGGATCACATCTACCTTGAGATGTTGATGCGTGCAGCACGGAAGTCGTGTCACAATCTGTGCTTGGTGAAAATCTCATCTTTTATTTGTATTTCTGAGATAAATTAGGTTTCATTCAGACTGATTACTTCCGATTTTTACTCAGTGTCCACTATTATTTTGTTTGGGTTTCCGAACAAACATTTTCACGGATTTGTAAACAAGGTATATATTCCATTGACGAATTTTGTTTCAGAAATACCACAAATAAAGTGTAATTTGATCATTATTTTGATGATTTAATATCTGAAAATAGGCCTTGATTCTGTGGTAACGTGCAAATCGAGATGCTGGCTTAAAGGCATCGGAAAATGTTGTTTCCAGTTTAAAAAATCTGCGCCACGTAATTGCCTATGATACCAGTGTCTCTGATAAGGTCTAAAAATGAAGCCCTGAAAAAATTGCACATAAAAACGATCATTAAGTGCTTTTAAAAAGAGAAAATCATTGAGCTACCATTCCCATTTTTCTTCATAGACTGCTGTGTAGCAGAATTTTCTGTCAGCGGAGAATAATTAATGTGCCGATTTTTATCTTTACATATTTTACTAGTGACAGCTTAAATCTTTAAAGTTTTGTGTTCTAGTTTGTTTATTTTTCCCATCCAAACATTGTCAAATATGTCAGAGAGCAAAGTTTGACAATTTGTTGAATGGGGCTTTCACAGTGTTATACATGTACAGTGTCTTTAAGAAACAGTCACTGAAATGATGGTGTGTGGCGTAGTGTAAACTTGTTCATTCATGACGTCGCATGATATAACAAATTTATTGCTTCTTTTCCGGAGAATTGTTTGTAACAAATATTTCTGTGTTAAGTGGGTGTTTTAAGTAGAGTATTCCCGCGAAATTGGTTACGAATTTCATTGAAAAAGACGTTCAATGTTGACTGCGTGATGTCTTGATCACAAAGATGTATATATGAAAAAAAAAAGCAAATCTACATTTCCAAGGAACAACGGAATTGCTCAACTGCAATCACGTTCGAATATTAAGCTTTAATAAAAAAAAAATCCTGTTAATATAAGAAATTTAAATTAATAATTGTAATTCCACTTCCTGTTGAAGATACAACACGACTGACCGTCCCAGTTACCCCAAAATACGTAAAATAAACGAAAATTAGGCGTTACCACACATGTTAAAATAGTTACGGCAAATAAAAGACAAAATTGCGTCCCAACAACGCATATCGTTTCTCCGAATTATTTGCTCCGTGTAAATAGCCGTCTCCTACACCCGAAATAGCCATTGCGATCTGCAAGACCTACCAACCTTGCTCATGTAATATGCATGACGTCGGAACACTCAATTCACGTCATCAAAAATGCAAATAGTCTATAAATAGACTATTCATTTTCCGTCGAGACACATTGCAATGATATGCCCAGCCGCCAAAACGCTTTTATGCCATATGTTGTGGAAGTCGTGTATACTGGACAATCTATCGCACAACGCAGATGGGGTAATTGTTGCAGCATGTCATTAAACAGAGACTTCCGAGCTCATTTTGGCAAACCAGGGCACGTCCTTTCTGCATCTATCACGAAAAGAAGAACGGGTTCACATTTAGAAGAAGACATTGGTATATTTTAAAGATACTGAGAGAAATGTGTTGCCGTTAAAGGTTATTTTCTGAGAATAAATTAGTTTCAGCGTCATATGGGCAGTATATTCCAGCTATAAAGCTCTAATGACGTTTTAACACCACGTTGTATCATGTGTTGTTACTGGTATTACAATACTAATTGCATGGTGTTATATTCTGAAAAAACGAGTAGGCCTATATACTTTTACACCCTTCAATATAATATTTCAGGAAGTGTTGTTGTAAATGACGACTCGTTCACGCAAAATTCTATAATTTAGGTTTGTTGTGGGTATAAAATTATCAGAAACAATACCCTCCCTACTCAAAAGTATTGCAACATACACTATAACGCATATATTTTACGTTGAAGGGGTCTTTCTATAATGATGTCTTAATTATGTTTATTATTGGAAAATAACAAATTATTTGAAAAGACATCAATAAATATTCTTTTTCGTTTCTTCTCCAAGGCGGAGAGATTATCAAATGCAGGCGCATTCACGACAGAGGGGCTGGAACATGAAATTATTTTAACCTTTTTTTGCTCCCCGTAGGAGTGGGGTGTTAATTAACACTAGCATCGTAATTCGGTTTCATATTGAAACGGTTTTAATGGTTTGGAAAGACTTTCAGCAAACACATAATGTCACTAGGATCCTCTGAAGGGGTCTCAGAAAGAAGACCACACCCCTCGAAGACGAAAGTGACCTCCTATCTTCATAAAACAGTGCCTAAGGAGGAAACGCGCCATACTTTAAACAAGACCTCTTCAAGATATAATTTCTTATTCTTCCTCAATTCTAAAGGCAGTTTATTATTGTAAACATCTTAAAATTTACTGTCATGAGACTTCTCGGTACATTGGATATAATGATGCGAAGAAAAAGCCATCATATTTACTTAGTAGCATTATCCTCCTTGTCACTGACTTATGAAGAGAGGAGGTCACTTTCGTCTTCGAGGGGTGTGGTCTTCTTTCTGAGACCCCTTCAGAGGTACATATTGATATTTTTTGTTTGCTGGAAGTCTTTCCAAACCATCAAAACCGTTTCATTGGTAATATGAAACCGAATTACTAGGCTAGTATGAATTAACATCCCACCCCTATAGGGAGGCGAAAAAAATGTTAAATTTTATGTTCCATCCCCTCTGACTCTGTCGTGGGCGCACCTGCATTTGATAATATCTCTGCCTTGGTCAGGAACGAGAAAGAACATTCATTGAATTCTTTTCAAATAATTTGTTATTTTCCAATAATAAACGGAGTTAGGACATCATTTAAGAAAGACACCTTCAACGTAAAATGTATGCGTTATAGTGTATGTTGCAATACTTTTGAGTAGGAAGAGTATATTGAACCTATCGATAATTGCGTTGATTGACTTATTAATATTAAATGACTTGTGAGCAGATATCACCATGTGCATTGCATATAATGTTGAAGGTTTACGTGCCTTTTTACCAAAAATGGCAGCGCCTTTGTGCAGAAGCTTCTAATTTTCTGGCCATTGTTTATAAAACTCTCTATCATGTCTATAGGGAAAACAACCAAAGAGAACTTTTAACCAGATATCAATATTGTACCAGGGAGGTATCATACCTCCCTGATTATACCATACGGGTTGGCAACCTCTCCCTTTAAACGACATTATGATTTCAACAAAGTAAAGATAACCTTAATGTTCTTGATGAGACGAAATGAAGTAATTACAATATGTTTGGTACGCACGTGATGATTTTGAGAGGAGTAATCAGGGAGGTGTGTGTGTGTGATAGTGTGTGTGTGTCGATGTTGTGTGTGGTGTGTGTGTGTGTCGTGTGTTGTGTGTGTGTGTGTGTGTGTGTAGTGTGTGTGTGTGTGTGTGTGTGATGTGTGTGTCTGTGTTGTGTGTGTTGTGTGTGTGTGTGTGTGTGTGTGTGTGTGTGTGTGTGTGTGTGAGTGAGTGCCGCCTATATGTTTGCGTGGATTGGAGGGTGGGTGGGCGTGAACATTATACGGTACCGAACTGTTGTAAACCGCATCAATCATTAGGTTATTGTCCTTTGTTATTTTATTGTTCGGTTAATTGTACTCGATTCCAGTAATCAACATACCACGGTTTTTAGAAACAATGAACAATAGTTATTGATACGAGAGATATGGATACTATTACGATTGTGTCAAGGGACATAAACAAAGTACATGAACGACACATAACAAAGTTGACGACACTCGCGCGAATCTTCTTTGCAATGATACTACACTGTATCATTGCCTTGTTTTCGTTCTGTATTCTTCCCCCAATTGCCATAGACTTGGCACATGCTTTTTGTGGCCTCTTATTAGTAACCTTCCTCATGTCCATTTCATTTAATCTTCTTTTCTTCTTCTTCTTCTTCTTCTTCTTCTTCTTCTTCTTCTTCTTCTCAGTCTTCTCCTTCTTCTATAATGTTCTTATATTTTCCCATTTGTCTTCTTGCTTTTGTATTTGTTGATGTTCTTTTCTTCCACTGACTACGTGTATACATTTATGATATGAACATAATTTTCTGTTACCTTTTTTATTTGAAACATGTAGAGTGGACGTTTTGTTTTATAGTTTCAATGATGGCAATGGTATATTCAGTTCAGTAACACAGTCAAATTCGAACATCGCTATGTTCTTAAAAATTTAACATCTACAATGTGCATGCATGCACTTTAAAATTTGATGCTTTACCCATATAGTTTGTGTCTGTGTTATATCTCAGTGCCATTTCCAACATTACTGTTATTACAAAGGCAAAAAACGTATTTCTCAGAAAAAAAAGAATATTTTTCGATATCGAGTGCTCGGTCATTCACTTTCAATATTGTATCCGCCTTGTACTAACACCTTCTGACTTGATTTCGCGGAATTCTACCAACGGGCAGATGTTTTAGGTTGTTGTCTATCGGGAAATCTCAGGTCAGGCTAGAAGCCGGTCAAGATCCACCCCACTCTACCGGCTCCAGCTGGTAGCCTTGTAAGCGCGGGAACGTCAGAGTCATGTGGCGTGACGTATAGCGATCAAAACTGAGAAAAGGAGGAAATATACTGGTATTTGGACTTCACAAGAATCAGGAGGATATACCCCGGTATGCAGGCAGAGATAGCTGTTGCTGGTAGATAGCAACCACCGGCGAGTCGGCTTCCAGGAATATATTATCATAAATGGGCGTGGCCTGGAATATACCAGTTGATTTCTGGTGCGACTTGCCTCGGCCTGGCACAATTTGGTTTGGGAATATTATACATGCAATCGAGGAAACTATACTATGGATTCTGCGTGGGGAGGGATAGAACTACTTTTTTCAACGAAACATAGCTTTCAAAATCAAATATTATAGTCAATAACAATAAATTTATACCTGGCATCAATCTTTGTTCCCAACTAGTGTGGTGATTAATTGGCCCAAGTGACCCATTTACCTTTTACATATTCCGACCACTGCATGCAATAATTCTATTAAATTTTTTTGTTCCCATCTCAAATCGGAAAAAACATAAATTACACAAAGATGTAAACACAGGCCTACATTATAGCAAATGATTATAAAATATACAGACAAAAAAGTTGTTACCGCAGTAATTGCATAGAAAATGGAGGACACAAAGGCCAAATAAGGGATGATAGTAATAAGCGCACGTACATCGTATTACGCATACATATTACAAAATTAAAACAGCAAATACAACAAAATTAATAAAAAAAAAAAAACCATTAAAGGAAATGAAGACAAATGAAGACCAAAAAAGAAAGAAAATAATCTAAATACAGGGGGGGGGGCGCCAAGGTGAAATGTTAGGGAGGGCGAAAATCCTGCAGAGGGCAAACTATATAGTCTGAGTGCCAGACCATTATTCTGGAATCAAAAGCCAAAACTGTTTCCATTATGATACCGATTGACGGACGGCCCCTGGTTCGCAGGGGCGGAGTCTGAAATTCAGACTAAGGGCAAACAAACCCCGTAGTTTTCTGTATTCTAAAATTTTCAGGGGTGGCCAGGTCACCCCTGCTCCCCTGTGCATCTGCATGTGGGGCCTCCCCTGAATACAACAAATATGACGCCGGTGGACTAAAAATTCTACTCCATGAAAAATATAGGACAGAATTTTTTTTTTGGGGGGGGGAGGGGAGGGGAGGGGGTAGTAAGGAAGGACCAATGATCCTTCGGTCACTTCGCATTGATTTTCTAATTTTGACATGGTGGGAGTCGACATAGCTCCTCAAGTGATGATAGTAAATATGGCGGTTTGTTCGAGGGGCCTGTATAAATGTAATGGACAAAACTCGATCCTCTGTATACTTCGCCTTTTGGCATGGTCCTCTCGCTGCTATGTAGGCCAGCAAAGCGAGCCCAGCCGAGAAATGTTCTTCACAGAAAATTGTTTGTTGACACGTTTATGACTTTCAACACCTAAACACTTAAAACGTGTTTATGAAACATGTTCAAGTGTTTATGAAGTGTTCCAGAAAAACATAAACTTTTGATATCATTTAGGTGATACACATAATTTCTAATTTAAAGGTAAATTACATGATTGGGGGTAGTCCACAACTTGGGCTGAAACTACTCTAGAATCAAGTTGACTATGCAAGGATTCTCCTGTGAAAATCTTGCAGTCAAACGTTGACTCATTATAAGATAACTAATGTCAATTTCCCTCGTGGCAGGCAAACCTGCTGTGTGGCTCTCTATGGGTCCTATTTTTATCGTGCCCCGATAAAATTAAATACTTGATGTTCATGTTTGATTCTCCTCAAGTAAACAAATTTGAGACAAATCCTTCCACCTGGGAGCTCCACTCCAGCGGGTGAATAGTTGGTATATATTTCAACTCATTTGGTTCTTGAGGCATTTTCAAGTGTTCCCAATCATTTCACTAAACTTTGACGTGTTTATGGCTTCCAGATTATCATGTTCGTGTTTATAAAGTGTTACAGAAAAGTGTATATAAAAGTATCTAGTATTTGTACAGTGTATCATTGATGACATACAGTATTGTAAAATAGCAGTAATAAATATACACACAATTTTTATCTGGCCCCACGGAAATTACCAAATAGTTACAGATACGATGCATTTCGAACCGAAATAACGCGTAAATCGATAATTTCTGCCTTATTTTCGCTAACATGTGGATCATAAATTAATGGCGGATAATTTGGTCAATCATAATTTCTTCAAATATTGGCCTTTTGGTCCACACTCATTAAGAGCGTATTCATCAGCATATTAACAGTTCCCATATAAGTTATTGAGATGAAAGATGGCAAAACGAGGTTCAACTGGTGTAGACCCAGTTGAATTTGACTATAATTTCATCTTCGTCTAGTAACTTCATCAGATGAAGTTCTCTCGATATATTGCAATAAGCGAAGTTATGTATATTCTAGTTTGACCTGTCATGTAAAAAATTAAAATATCAAAATACCATGCTGCTTTTGGCAGGGCATAACCTACTTCTACAGAATTTGACATGTATCCGTGTATACTGTATCAGAAACGAATTTGTAAATACACATTCGTCTAAAAATAGTGGGTTCATACCATATAAGTTGTAGGTGAATTATTAGACCCAAATAAAGAAGTCAAAAACATATTCTAGAAAACATGCCTTGTGAGTATTACTATAGGCTTGCCTTTAGTATCGGGTTGATATCGATATATCTTTCTTTGTTCGAAATGTGTGAATAGTGAACAAACACAACACCCACGTAATTTGCGCGGAAAATTGAGAGATTTTTTTTTTCTAGAACAGATTTGGGGTTTTATTTCGTCATTATTCATGCATAATGTTCATGATGGTTGTTGGGTCTACGTAACACGGTACAGCGAAAGCTACATGTAACTAAGTAGTGTAACTGACAAACTATCGGACCAATAACTATATAAATAAAGTACAAATCAATACACAAATTTCTAAATCTATATCTAATCTTGTCAACTATATCTCTCTGCAATTATATTCATGTGTATATGTACGTGTGCGGATGTCTCTTTGTATGTGTGAATGTTTTGTGTGTTTGTGCGTGTGC
>JZLH01S0009316.1:0-15329 GCA_001188425.1 Eucidaris tribuloides
AATAACGTCAAGCTTACTAGGCCCATTGGGGGTTTGATTCGGGTTTGGGATATGAGTTTTTTTTTTTTTTGGCTTTAAGTTTAGTTTTATTCATTAAATAAATAAATTCTACTTCGGGTGGAATTTTGGGGCATGATTTTTTCAAGTTTGCTCAAAATGCTGTTTTCCGCGTTATAGGCCTACTAGTACCTCGAATTCCGTGATTTCCTTGGAAAATCCGCAACGTGGAAAACTTCGGTCTTTACTTTTCAGCCTTCACCCCGACTCGGCTACTTACTTGATACAATGACACATTCATATCAGGCAATGGCCCCCGCCAGGCGCATCCCCCCCCAAGTCCGCTCTCATCTTCCATGATTACGGAATGATGATGATGACAATGATAATGATGATGATGATGATGATACAATGAGGAATGAACTTAAAACTGTTGTAATAGTCTATAATTGCAATCGGGTAGGTGGGAATATGGAAGAAAGTGTGTGCATTGCATAGAGATAACTAGTGTCTCGTTTACTGTCTCGGGCGTTAGTGTCTCGGTCTCGAAAGTAATTGTCTCGGTCTCGGTCTCGTCTCGGCTGATTTTGAAAACAAATGTCTCTGTCTCGTCTCGGTCTCGAACACTAATTGTCTCGGTCTCGTCTCGTCTCGGCTGAAACTGTCTCAGACCCAACACTGACAAACACAGTATAGGGGGGAGTTAATGCATGTCCTATGTTATAGTATTACAACCCACACACCATGTGCAAATTGCAACAGACCACACAAATGAGTTACTTTGTTTACTTTTCCCCCAATACCCAGCAAGTTTATGTGTACACTTCTGATAAAGGTGTATCAATTACAGGCAATGACTGATAAGTCCATTGTCCGGATAATGGAGCGAGCAGGTTAACCGATGGCCATACATGTATAACTGAGGCTGAGCTGTAATTACTGATTGGACGGGGAGGGGGGGGGGGTCGTACAGTAACAGAATGAGATGTAACAAACAAATAATGAGAAGCTACAATAATTTTCTTGCTTTTATTAAAATGAACTTACTATTGAGCTACAGTGTACAGACATTCCCCTTGAAAGTAAAACCCCCTGCAGGTATCAAGTTTAATTGTAGTACATTCTAATAGTTTGATGGATACATTATTGCTCAAAAACTGTTGGTCCATAAACCGGAGTCACATTAATTAGATGTGCAGCCCACCAACCAGTTTTATTTTGTTTCACTGTGTGACATGAAAAAGTGGTTTACATGTGCATGGGCATCGCCAGGTTTTATTTGGAGAGTTTGGGGGGGGGGTAAAGACAGATCCAGAGGGGGCACTACGGGTGCATGTCCCGCTGTAGTTTTTCATTGAAATTTTAAGTCACAGCCTATTGATGGCCTGCCAGTGCCATATTGGATCATGAAGCACATGAAATTCATTTTGATATTTTCAAAATACTTTAACCAAAATTGAATCAGGGTTGTACTTCAAACAAAACAGATTAGAAAGCAAGTGTAACAACTGAGAATTTGTCACAGAATTGATCTTATCTGTTTTCAGCAATATCTTCGTCACTCTGCACCAAAATGTGGAGGCAAGTTATGCAACTATTCAACAAAAACAACCAACGAAAGAAGCATCTTGATATAGAACATGTATTCTTTTTGCAAAGCTATGTGGTATAAAAATGTCTACCCTAATAGCATTTCACCCTTTTATTATAGTTCACTTTTCAGACCAAATTTTGTGCATCCACACATTGATAATACTCATTACGGGCTACACTTCAGTACCCCTCCTTTCAAAAAAATCCTGGACCAGCACCTAGGGATTTTTTTTTTTGGGGGGGGGGGGTGAGTTGATGGTGTTGCTTTCACCATTTACATCAGTAAAGCCCAAGTAGAGTTTGGGTCAATCAGACAACTGTTTTTGTCAATCTTTCACAAAATATTCTATTGTCATCCCAGACATCAGAAAACAACATCAAACCTATTGAAAATTTCTGATAGTGACAAGACAAATTGTGTTGTTTAAATTATTACAGTATAGACCATGTGCCAGTCTGTACATTACCTGTGGGATATGTTGGGAACAGTTTACATTTTAAACAGCTAGTTTATCAAAAATGGAAGAGTTTCAGGGTGAGCCATTTGCATTGCATTGATAGATCGTTAGATCGTGAAGCTTTATCTATAAAATTAATAGCAAAGAATTTCATTTTTTACCATTTATCAAAACTATACTTTGACTTTATAAAAACAGGTGAACAAAATCTGACAAGTCCAACCCTATTGTCATATTTTGCATTTTTTTCTGGGGGGAGGAGATGTCCCTTCACCCCCTTGGCCCTACACCTGCCATTTCTGCTCCCATCTAATATCTATCTCAGGTGGAGATGCGAGGCCTCACTAGACACAGTAGGTGATGTCTGCCCGAGCTTAATCTTGCTACAGCATACAGTTGTTAACTGGTCTACTGTTATAATTTCATGATTCAACTGGGTTTTCTGAGTATGAAGTTTCAAATGTTTTCCTAGAAACCTCTGTTTTAAATTTTGTTTATCACTTTAAACCCTTGGGGATGATGGGCTTGTACAGAAGCCAAGAAATGAAAAAAATGAACTTTGTATCTTGTGTAGATTGTTTTATGTGTCGGTAGACCTACATGTACATGTCGTATCTATTAATGCCCTGAAAATCTCATGCTCTGAAATATTGTCAATAAAAAAAAAAAACTAATTTATAATATTAAAAATGTTGAGGCCATAGTAATAGTGTTACTTAATCTGATGATTTAGAAATAAGAACTCATCATACTAAACAATTTTACTAAACAATTTTTGGTAGGTTTGACATTGCTTTCTAATGTTTTGCATGACGATACCATACACATTATGAAAAATTGATGCAAAAGTTGTCTGACCAACTATAAACCTATACTTTGGTTTTAAGAAACACCATTAAATTCCATATCAATGTACAGGAATAAAACCCATGTGTAGGCACTTTGAATCCTTCTGCACAAGCCTTATGGCTACTTACGATCACAGATTATTTCACCTACATGTACACGGGGATGTACATGCGTACAGAATGGTACAATAGATGCAATATATGCCTTGCCTTGACATTTTGCCATCTAATATTTCTTATCATTGTTCATGTTCTACTAAAAGAGATTATTTCAGGCATCAGTGCCTACTACCCAGGAATAGACTATTTATGTGCTTCTGTCCATTAATATTAAAAGGAGTTTTATTTTTGAAACTAGGTAACCTTTTGATTTTGCATGAATGTCAGATGTGAATCAGCAAAGTTGATACTTAGATTTATTATTATAGTTTTTAGTAGTAGTAGTAGTAGTTGTACTGTACATAGTAGGGCCTACTAATTCGCTGCCAAAGTGTGACGTAACTTGACCACGGGTCACGCTCACTACCTTGACAATGGTTCACGCACTTTCCGTAACAACGTATCACTCATACAGTTTACACGGAAACTTCGCTATGACTGCCTGAAAATTTCCCTCAAAATCAACAATTGTAGCAAAAAATAAGGCAAAAGAGCATATTTCTATAAAGGATAAGTTGTCTGAGAACACACTCCAGTACCTGAAATTCCTTAATTTTGTCTGCATTTCGGATAATTACTCGTGAAAATAACATATTTTTCCGTACATTGACACGACGGCCATAGCGAACTCACGGCTGGTTCAGTGTTCATATCGCGCTCACGCATCGCGTGAACCAGTTACCATCATTGCAGCTGGTTGACCTCGGAGTGACGTCACGACTATGGCAGCAAATAGTTAGTTTTGTAGTAGCAATGGTACATGTAATAGTTCAGGTAACAATATTAGTAGAAATAGTAGTAGTAGTAGTAGTAGTAGTAGTAGTAGTAGTAGTAGTAGTTGTAGTAGTTGTTGTTGTTTGGGGGTAGTAGTAGTATAGTAGTATGAGTAGTTCATGTAGTGGTGGTAGTGGTAGCAGCAGTAGTGGTAGAGTTAGTAGTTAGTTGTAATAGTAGGGGTGGTAATGGTAGTAGTAGTAGTAGTAGTAGTAGTAGTAGTAGTAGTAGTAGTAGTAGTAAAAGTGGCATCATCATCATCATCATCATCATCATCATTATCACCATCATCATCAGTAGCTAATAAAGCATTCAGCCAACGCTGCCAAACATTTGTTTAAATTTTAATACAACAATACAACATTTACAATATGCATAATGAGATTAGTATTCTTGTGATGAAGTACAGGGTTTTGTATTGTTTGAAAACTGATATTTTGTAGCCCATTTACTGAAACTGTTCACTTTTTCCACTTTTTTATACTGCTTGAAATGAGCGACTATTAGAGTACCATAGTTCACAGACATAAAGTTAGTCACTTAGTAGATGATAAATTGTTTATGGCCTCGCACAGTTAAGCTATAAAAGCTAACAAATTATTGATGAGGACTCCGTTTATTGTGCATTCATGCGTGGGCAGCTATTAGCAAAATACAGCAGTCTGTTGTATCATAACCTACAGTGTACATAGTATAAATTAAAGCGTCCATTCATTCGCAATATGGAAAATGGAAAGAAATCACAGAAATGGGAAGTTAAACAGGGAAAATGGGAAATCATGTAATGATGAAGTAATAACCAAAAACCTGGAAGTAAATTACAAAACGAATAAATGTTAAAAAGTCTCAAATCATACCAAGCATTAGTTTAGAGCAACTTTAATCACCCTAACCAACCCCTCTGCGGGTCCCTCTTCCGACCATCTTTCTAACTACCATGACTATGACCGCTCCATTTCAATGAGGCTGAATTGTGATCATCATGCAAGTATATATGGTGTTTATATACGTGATTTTGAGTAACACGGAAAATCACAGAAAATATGAAATTTGAAAAACAGAATTTGATTTTGTAAAATGGAGAAATGGAAGCTTAGTGTAAATTTGTCATGTTGATAAAACATCCATTGTTGAACTGATCAACACAAAAGCATTATTGTTATCGTATCATATATCCGTGAAATATCAAGTCACAATGGTTTTTTGTTGCAGTCACGAAGTCAAGAGATAGCAATCGTAAAAATCCTTGAAACGAAATAACCCAAAGGGAACAAAACTGGCAGTGCCTATTTACAGCTTCGATCCTCCTGATTTCTTGCGTTCATGCATTGTAGGGCCCCCACGAGACATTTAAAAACACTTCAAGGAACCTCGCACGGTAATAGTTTGACCAATTCTGAATAGAATGGCTTTTTATCCTTGGCAGACTGATAATGCAAATTAAAAGCCATCCTATTAACTGGAGTACTTGAGTTTGTTGCATACATAACTGTACATGTATTCCAATGACTGTGTACACATCTACATGTATTGATCTAATGTAGATATTAACCTATTGGCTACAGGAACCGGGTGTGCCTTGTGTAATTTCTATGGGATTTTAAGGATCTCGGAGGCAACAGGTTAAGTGATTTCCTTGTAATTTGTGAATACCTTTGTGTTTTGCCAATTTGATATTTTTTAATTTTACTTGTGGATCTAAAATTTTAATATTAATTAGGCAATGTTACCAATTTAAATCAAAGTAATGCACTTATTAACCCATTGGATACTAAGTATGAGTTAACTCTTGTCAGGGTCTATGGAAAATGCGTGTTATAGTGAAATCAAATCATGTCCAACGGGTTAAATGTAAATCAATATAAATTCGAACTACGGTAGTTAACTTAATATTTAAATCCAGTTGATTTGAATACTGATTTTGGGGATGAAAGTGGCCTTTACATGTTAACATAAACCCACCATGATTACATGTATGTGTACATGTACAGTACTGTACGTACTGGTTATCGTCTATGATTCAGCAAATTCAGCAAAAGTGGTATCTTGATCAGGTCTTTAAACACATAAATTCATGATTACATGTAGGTAATGTTCATTATGTATGATTTAGTTAAACTGGTAACCTGTTTTTTGATTAGATGTTTCAAGAACATTTGTTTTTTATTTTTTACTTTTTTTTGGGGGGGGGGCTTTATTGTTGAATCAAGTTTTTTTTGTAAGTACAAACATGAACATGTCTATATATCATCGTGACTAGAAATTTTTGACCTGTTTTGCCATTGATGGTAGTTGTTTAAGATTGTGGACATAATAATTTGTTGATGTATTTGCCTTTTACCAAACAGCAGCCCTGAAGTCACATACCTGCACAATCTAACTTTAGAGTATTCTTTTGAATGCGACAAAAATAATGACATGTTCTATTTTTGGAGTGAAAGTCTTGAACTCCTTTAATGTCACCTGCTGCGCCGGTAATTATATTTTCTGGTGCAATGATTTTGATGATTAGGCAGGGAATTTGTTATCAAAACACTTGCAGGAAAGAAAATTGTGTTTTATTATGGACTTAAGTAATCTGTTATTGAACATCTTCCAGTGAAAAGGATGGATGCGTGGTTATTAATAGAAATGTGCCATGAAGGGAAGAAATCACCCAAACGGTAATGTAGAATCAGTGAATGTGGATAAGTTTAATTTTAATCCAAGCATGGAAAGTTTGAGCAAACTTGAATGAATCATAAAATTATTTACATATATGTGTAGGTCATAAAGTCATTTTTGATCCTTTGGTACATTTTCAGTTTTAATTCAATCCATATGTCACTTTCTCATTTATACAGATGGCCCCATTGAAAAAATTATGTTTGATATCAATCAAGAGTAGCTGTGCTGTGACATCACAGATTAGATGCCTTCTAGTGAGTGAGACTCATGTATGGAGTTTGTTAACTCTTAAATGCCAGAGTCACAGATCTGCACCAAATAATACACATAATGTCCATCTAGAGGTTTAAATCAAGAGTTAAACCTGAAAAGTTCATAGCTCCATGAAAGGCGTACTTACCAGGTAGTGGTACTACATAAATGACAATTTTTTCCCCTTTTTAAAAATTATATTCTCTAGATTCAGAAGGATGTCTCAATTTTTTTTCCACCTATTACACATTTACATTGTAGCTGGCTTGACTTCAGATAAAAATTTGTTTTCCTCTTAAAGGCCCACTATCAAGGGTCAACTCAACCACAGAGAGCATGGAGAAGTACTGTAGTTCTGGAATACAGGTCTACACACATATTCACGAACATGGACTGTTGCAGTGCGATAGTTTACATACTGCAGGAGGAAAACAAATGTATATTTCCACACCACCATGGCTGTTTCTGTTGTATTATGGGTATCATTAGTGCACCCTTTGTATTAGTTTAAAGAGGGCATTGTTCCATTCTGTCATGACAGTGGGCCTTTAACAAATCTCACTTTCTGTGAAGTAAAAGTGTCTCATGGTACGGCCGATTCAATGTCTAGACATTGCAGGGTAATGAAGTGGCATGAACTATCCCTAATTATTTGAAATAGTCACAGGATAACCATGCCGATAAGCGTTATTTAAAGCTACATTAACTATATATTTATTAAGCTCTGTCAATGCACTTGATTCGATTTAGGTATCAATGTACATTCATTCATTTCCAAAGCTTGCATTAACCACTGTAGCTAATGATACTTAGATAGATTGCACTTTGAGCAGCAAGGAGAAACCATTGCACTTTTTCTTTTACATTCATCAAAACAAAAGGAACTGGGTCAAAGGAAAGACTTAATCTCATGATGGAGGCTGTATCATGGACAGTGAATTAGGGCTGAGTGCTGATGAGACTCTAAAAATAAACACAGAACACATTCGGTGTTCTCAGGTATATGCTGATCATGTTTCAGAACGTGCGTCCGATTAGCATATATGCTTGGCAACGGAGATTGACAATGTAATGAAGAACATGAACAGGTCTAGATATCAGGAATGTATGGTAAAAAGTTGGAAACTCTGGGGTTTTGAAAGTTGTGCATAAACACTTTGGATACTGGGCTGCAAATTCATGTGAATTACCCAGAACTGGATCGTTTGGTAGTTGTGTGCATAACTTCTCAAAACAGTGCAATTTATATTAAAAAAAGTCAATTGTTACCAGCACGATTCTTTTGTATGCATTTAGTTAGTTATGTGTCACTTCATTTCTAAAAATATGACCATTTGTAGTTAATTCAGTGATTATTAAAAATGGAATTAAAAGAAATAAAACGATTGTTTTATCAGCAAATAGGTGCACCATCAGTACCCTATTGAGGTTATACTTGGGCAGACAGGTGCACAGTCAGCGCACGAAAGTGTTAAATATTGCACAATTTATTTAATAAATGCAAAGCTATGAATCTATACATTGTATGATCAATGGTTTTGAGGGGTCATTGAACTTAAATGACATATGGAAACACTTGAAAATGCCTCGAGAAGTAAATGATTTTGGACATGTACCAATGTACGTGTACTGAAGTATAAATCTTAGCGGAAGGATTTGTTTTGAATTTGTGTACTTAAAAGGGGAATCAAGCACTAACATGTACCAATATGGAATTACTTTCGTGCCCCAATAGAAACTGATCTCAAAGAAAACTACTTAACCATTTTGCCTTTCACAAAGAATACTGATGGTACATGTAGTTCTTTTAACATTTGACCTTAGAATTTTCAAAGCAGAATCCTTGCATGTTTATTTGATTCTATAATAATTTTACCCCAAGTTGAGGACTACCTATAATCATAATATATAATCAGGATATTAGATAATGACTCATCTTGGTAAACTTTCACCACTGGATAATGTTTATAATGATGGACTACATGTACATGTACGTACAGCAAAAAAAAGGTTCATAATAATTTCAAAATTGTGGCTTATTTGGTTTGAAGAATAATTGTTATTGATTTGTCACCATTAGTGATGACAAGGACTATAAAAGGACCATTATCACCTGCAGGCATCTAGACCCATGTACTGGTTTGTATGTCAGCAGATAGTACAGTACATAGTATGTTCACAATATGGAAATGCCACACTGGAAAAATATCAGAAATCTACGTAGAAGTAAAATGTAAAATTAATGGAAACCCGCCCCCTTGTTTTCAGAAATATGAAAATTGAAATTTATTTTACTTGGGTCTCACTCAGCAGTTAGAGTAGCATCTTGATAATTATTTTGAGTGGTTCTGCTGCTAAAACTAATTGGATGTAGAGCTTTCATTTTAATTTGATTTATGTGGGGATATCCGTGACATGATGCCGATTTAACTGTGTCGTAATGCAACTGATCCGACTGGATTCGGTTACCTAATTGTCTAGCTCCCAATCCCGTGTTGACATCTCTTACTATCCTGAGACGATACGAGAAATAATAAACGACGAATAAAGAAGCTTATCTGCACGTATTGTAGTACTTTAGTTGTACAACTAGGGGTGAGCAGTCGAGTACATTTGGTAATCAGAATTTAAGCTCTGAGAAATCCCCCCTTTTAGTAAAACCATAACTCTGATATCGCTCATGGTCAAAAACATGAACTTAACCCATCGGAGACGAATTGATTGTACATGGCATGCATTCTCCATAGACCCCAGGCCAAGATATCTCGTTTGTAGTCTCCTACAGGTTAAATGTAGGTCACATTGAAGGTCAGATTATCATGAAAATGTTGAGTTACTGATTGTAATTATCTTAATTGGCTTCATGTCAATATAAACATCACTCTTCTTCAGAATGAACATGCCTCCAAGGCGGTAATTTTCTTGATTGCTATTCGTGGTACATTTCATTGCTTACACATGTCAATAGTTTATCAATTTATTAGAAAGGTATGCATTATTTACCCCCCCCCCCTTCCCTGTTTGCCACAAACTCATTTGGAAAATCATATCAAGAATTAACAGGCCTATTCTGTATATTTCCACTTCACCATTCGAGGGTGGAAGGCACTTGTCTAATACTAATGAAATTTTGCACGGGGGAGTGGGGGGGGGGGGCTTCGTCTGATACTCATGAAATTTTGCATGGGGGGGCACCGTCTGATACTCATGAAATTTTGCATGGGAGGGGGGGGGCACTATCATTACAAGATGTACACCATGCTCACGTATGGACTTCCAAAATGGACCCTAAAGAAGTAATTATCCGTCAGTCTGAGAATACCTTAAAATGTTTTCAAGTCTGAAAAGATACCCTTTTCAAGTAAGCCTTCTGTTAAAAGTATGTACTTTTTTTTCCTGATTTTGGTGATTTTGATACCCTTTCTATTGTACGCATATACATGAACATCGCCCGTCCGTGTAGGGATGGTAAACAACATTTGTGAAACACCTAACATAAAATTGTGCAATCTCGTTTCCAGTTTCTCAAGCAAAATATTTAGAACAATCAAATAATTTGAGTACTAATTGTTTCTCAGAAAAGTAACATTTACATGCATAAATTAAGTAACAAAGAAAGGTGTGGTAGAATTGATAAAAGCAATATTTGTTGCTAGTATTATCGATCAGCAATTTGCTTGAATGTATACAGTTTCCATAAATAGCACATTCAACCTTTCCAGAATACAAAAGAGTTATTTGGGCCCGTAGCTCTTTGACATTTCTACATCTTGCTCGACAACGTTCCATAAAGCACTTTATTGATATCAATCGACACCCGGAATCTCCGTCACTGTATACAGATTCATGGATGGCTTACAATGGTAGTGGGTCTGTATACAGTTGGAGGCCATGTTAGAAATAATAACAAGATCATGTCAACAAATAACTGCCGTGTAGTCTGTATTGTTTTGTCAGTTCTTGGAAATATTGAGTTTCATGATGTATTGAGGTACGTAGCTCTGTCCTAGCTACCATCTCTCTAGTGTACATGCATGCATGCGTACAGGTAACACCCCCACCCACACACACACACACACACACATGCGTGTTTTCGCCGTCAAATCGGGGACATGATTTTCAATTGATTATAGACATGCAAATGTGGACGCACTTCATTCCAACCAGGGATGCCCATGTATGTAAAATTTTGTGTTGATTTTTTAACATGTATTCGGGGACGATTTTTGTGCACAGTAAAAAAAAAAGATTTACAAAATTACAATTGTTTGCAGTAGTTTAAAAACGCAGACTGTCCCGGTTTTTGTTATGGGCCTGGTCTGAATGTGGAGTGTCATACTTACGTCCCTGTTTGGCGGCATACAAATGCACACACGCACACACACACACACGCACACACACACACAAATGTCAGGGGTGGATATATCGAGGAATTGTTAACACATTGAATGAGGGACCCCAGATATGCCATGTACATTAGCTCTATGAGAATTACAGATTCTCAGAGGCAACGAGTTAAAAGGGCATGTTTATGGTCATGCAAATTTCAAGAGCAAACAGAACATCATAAACAAAAAGAGAGTGAGCAAGAAGAAAATAGGCATAGAGAAAAATCTGAATATACAATATTGGGGTATGGCTTCAGTTTGCGATAAATTTTTGCAGGTATTGAACGAATTTTTTTTTTATTTTATTTTTTTTAGTTTTCTTTTTTTTTTTTGTTGTTTTTATTTTTTTTATTATTTTATTTTTTTTTTTTTTATTGTTTTTTTTTACAGATTTTGCCAATCAGATGCTTTCCCCCCCCCCCCCAGTTTAATAATTCAATCTTTTTTATATGGTTAATGGGTCTGAATGATCACAACCATGTGTGTTCATTGCATGCCAAACTATTTCATGTTTGGGGAGTGAATTTCATCACCTTTTTCCTTGTGTTGTTTAAAGGCAGGGTGTCTCTTTTGCAAACCTAAAAATAACTTGCAAATACATTAGTATAGAAGAAAATACCATTTAAGAACCTTTAGCAAAAAGTATAGGAGTTGGAGACTCAGTTATATTGGAAGTATAGTAACCATTAGACTTTGATTTGAATTATTGTTTCATAAAATACAGACGAAAAATCAGATCTCACACAGCTTGTACATTATGTAAATATGTTCATTATTTGCAATCTACAAATGAACATAACAAATTTATGCATATGTCCCATGCAGTTATCATTCCTCCACAAATATGTGATTACTAAAAACAATAATATGAATTGACATTGTCAGTGAGTATTTGCACGAGATTACGGAAAACCATCGATTTGGTGCGGGAGGGAGTTAGGGACGTATCTCTACAGTGGTCTAACTGAATATTACTCGTTGTATGCATTTGTCAAATTCTAGTAATTTAGTGATCGTGTTAGAACACAGACATGTCTTTTGTACATTAAGGTAGCCCTAAGGGCATCTGTAAATGTTTTGCCGTTTAGACGTGGAAGGGTGAAAATGGGATCCAACTGCCTTTAACTGAGAATGTATGCCAGCGTGTCTTCGGTATGTGTTTGCCTAACATACCGCTCGAAGGGATGCATAAAGACCAGTAGCTGGGTGCCTCAGACACCAGATGCCGTCACCCGCCAAACGAGTCCGCGGAATCCTGCGACGACCGGTCTGTGATGAAACGCGACACCCGGTTATGGTGGTATGTACGAGCTAGGGGTGTAGTCATCTGTCGCCCGAGTTTCGCAGGTGATTTAAGTGTCGCCTTACGACTCGCCCGTCATCGGACACGGTGGGATGCGCATTTGTTGTCGTCCCGCCGTGCCCTGCAACCACGCTCGCATCCCGCAAGTGTTGATTTACGTGGGCGCGAATCCGATCCGGGACACGGGTGTCTCGTTCAACAAGTACGAGATGTGGATACTTAGTGGGAAGGTGAAGAAAGTGATGAGAGCGGTGGTGAGGAGGAGGTGGAGGAGGAGTTTTGGGCAGATGTTCTTGTCTGGTTTAGATTATCTCGTGGATTTGTGAAACGGAGACATCTCTTCAGATGTCAACATCTGTAGGCCGCCGTGCAACATGAGACTGCGATAATCTCGAAAAGAGCATCTTATATTTTAACTCAGTACTTCTCAACCTCTTTTTACTTGAGGCCCATTTTAACTTGAAACGTTTCAAGCATTTCTTTAATAGTTCCACACTGAGCAAGTTTTGGTGTGTAGAGTCAACTTTTAACACTTTCATCTGTTATTTTGTTGCAGGTGTAGATAAAGAGTACTTTTCCCAACAATTTTTTTGTGGATAATTCTGTGAAAATTTCTGAAGTTCTGATGAATTTTGTGAAGTTATCAAGTTCGAAATGAGTTGTTTGCATCAGGAGAAACAAGCTTTCATTTACCAGTATTGAATAAATCTCCAGCCCTGATAGAAATTGATTCCATAGAAAGTTACACAACTTATTACATCATCAAAGCATTTTCTGCTAATAATTGTACAACGCCGAGGAAATGTATAATTATGAAATTTTCACAGCAGAAACTTTAAATAGTACACCTGATTCTGGTAGCAGTATTCGGGATTTCATCAAATCTTGCCATTTCCCTTCAACACAGGATTGGCTGCTGAGAAAGGTGCATGTCTGAAGACTCACCACAGGGTCAAGCTTACAGTGCAACAAAGCCAAACCAGAAAAATCTTCTCTTCTATTAACATGGCAGTTACATAAAAAAGTAATCATGTGTCCAATTTTCTTCTATTGTGTATTGTTGACTTTGCTTTAGATGTGTCTTCATTATCCTTTGCTACATAGCGTTACACCAGGGCTCGACACTAGCACTTGCCCGGAGCAAGTAAATATTGCTTCTGGCAAGTGAAAATTTATGGAAATTGATTTTACTTGCCCAAATGAGCTCGTAAAACTTTTCAACTACAAAATCAAGAGAGTAACCAAGACTTGCATTTTTCAATTCATTTTTAATTTTGTAGAAATTACAATGAGGTAGAATCTATAAAAACACTTTGAACAAGGTACTGTCTCTAAAGTAACACATATTCTGTTCACTTGGGCAAGTAAACATTTTGTTTGGGCAAGTAAATAAATGAAAACAAAAAGTATGCTTGCCCGATCGGGCAACCAACTCAAAAGGTTACTGTGGAGCCCTGGCTACACACTAATGGCAAGAAGAGAGTTGTGTGCTCCATGTGTATCATGCATCATTAAACAACAGTGTTGTAGTCGAGTCACCACCTTCCGAGGCCAAGACCAAGTCCGAGTCACTCCCTTCCGAGGCCGAGGCCGAGTCCGAGTCACTATTGTCCGAGGTTGAGGCCGAGTCCAAGTCACAACTCTCCGAGGCCGAGGCCGAGTCCGAGTCACCAACTTACGAAATAATGCAATATTTTAGGGCAAAATTGTAACCTTTAAAATTCCTTTGAAACTTACAATCAATTAAACACAATCTTTCAACCGATCAACCATTCATTCAAATCAACCAATTACTGAAATTTATCAATTTGGGAAAAATTAAACCAAAAAAAGCAAAAGCTCTTGACTTTGAGGTAAACAATATTTGATGTAATTGTTAATGACTAAATGTGACCTATCACCACGATGCCCTGATAAAGTCGCACATCTTATAAGTCATAAAAGTAGAAAGAAATATACTTTGGGTGTAAAATATGTATATTCAAACTGTTGCAACATGTGAAGGACATTCAAGTTTTGATTTTTGAAGACATTTCACTTTTATATTTTACATCCTAGCTACATTATTTTTAACTTTTCTTAACTTTGGGGTGTGCGACTTTATCAGGTTATCGTGGTGACAGGTCACAAATGTCTTCAGATTCAGCTAATAAACGGGCATCGACTTTCACCATGCCTGTCTTGTTGCAGTATGCAGCCCTCGGCATCATAGAGAAACACTGACCCATATGTCATAATTATGTAAAACTTATATCAATTTAAAGTGAATTTACTTAGCTTCAAGTTATATTGGAATTTCCATGATTCTTTTTGGCATATTCGTTGAAAATACTTCAAAATCCATGTCCAAACAAATCAAACAGGGTTTATTCTTAGGTTCACGAGATTATATAAAATCTTGTGGCCTCAACCCAAATCTATGAGGCCGAGGATGAGGACAAGTCACAGGATTACGAGGCCGAGGCCGAGGACTGGCAAAGTCGGCCTCGAGGCCAAGGCCGGCCTCGAGTCCTCCATCCCTGTTAAACAAATGCTATTTTTAAAAAAACGTCCATTAGAAAGCTATCTAGGGTTCAGATCTAGACTGATGGCAATAATTAATTTGTGTAGTAAGCTATCTTAGGTAGATTTCGACACATTGCTGACTAATGATATAGTAAATGTTTGTGTATGTATGTGTAGTTATATATCTACAGTATCTATATCTCACTAGAGTCATTACATGTAGGTGAGTATCTTGTAATTTAAGTGATATGTTTAATAAGTATCATTCAGTGAATCCATTGATTGAATTATCTTCCTTATCAATAAAGACATGAACGATACATGTACACAATCAAGTCAAGAACATAGAGAGAAATGTAATGTTTATTTTTTTCTCACTGTGTCG
>JZLH01S0009316.1:31594-57714 GCA_001188425.1 Eucidaris tribuloides
GTATGACTAGTTTCTTTGTTGTAGCATAACCCCTTCTTAGTCAGGCTATGAACTTCTCAGCCTGCCCTTGTACAGCATGTCCCCAAAAAATGTCCCTCTGATAGACTGCTAAATTTAATCCAAAATCAAATATCCTTTTATATATGGTGTTCAGATTTGGAAAGCCCATTTTATTTTCTAACTTTTGTGAAAATTTCATTGGTCTCGCTTCTTTGGTTTTGAATACACACTGTTTATTATGTAACAGCAGTGCTTTTCAGCCCATTCCAAGTTTGCGTGATTAACCTGAATGTAAATCACGTGAAAAGACGTGCAGGAGAACTATAAAAGTTTACAAGCTGGACATGGAAGGACAAACCATAACTAGAACACACTCTGTGAAAGCAAACACAACCAGTGGAACAGAACTTACATTAGTTTTCATTTTAAAAAGTTAATGAACAGTGGTTAAGACAATATCAGTAAAGCATGGAATAACGTATAATATGCCTGTGATGTGCCTTTCTTTTTTATCAAACTTGGAATGGGCTGGAAAGCACTGCTGTTACATAAGAGCCTGTGTTTTCAAAACCAATGAAGCAACACCTTTGAAATTATCACTGGAATTACAAGATTAATTGGGCTTTCTAAATACGACAACTTAATTGAGTATAAATTGTGATTTTGGTAATTATTCTGTGGTCTATGAGAGGGACATTTTTTTCTGGGACACGCTGTATGTCCATTTTATCTGGAGACATGGTCACTATTACTTCATCTACTGTGATGCACATCCCCATAGTCTGAGGACCTCTAGTCTTAATACATTGATGCCGGGGGACACTTTTCCCTGTAACTTCTGGTACGTGCTGTAAGTCTCGTAACTCGTCAACCGTTACGGTTGGGATAACAGTGTCGTACTACTCAGTGCTAATATGAAATACATACATGTAGATGTACCAGTTCATGTGTGGCTGTCACTTTCATGTTAATTTTTTTGAAAAACAACTGGGAAGGGTAGGGGTATACAAAATATTTCTTGCCCTTTGTTGGGTTGATGGCAGGGGAGTGTTATCTATTAAATCAAACCTTTGTTATTTACGTATTTCCAAAGGATCACTATTGACAAGCCTTTATTTTGTGCTCTTTGTGATTCCACTATTAAAGTGATAGGCTAACATTGTGGAGCTTCAATTTAAAAAATTGTCAAACTTTGATATCTCAGCTACAGAGTAGTGTTCAAATGGACAAATAAACACCCTAGAATACAAAAGTTTGGAAAGTTACACTGCCAATGGCAAGTTATGTATGAATAAACAATTAAAACTCGGGGCGAGTTTTACTTGTACACACAGTAAGTCTATGGGAGGAAATGGGCAAGTGAATCTGGTCAACTTACGATTTTCACTTTTTTAAAGCACTAAACAATCATTTTGAAATACAATTTTTTCAGGGCTTCATTTTTAGACCTTATCAAAGACACTGGTAGCATGGGGAATCATGTGGCTCAGATTTTTTAACTGTGGTAAATGTTAGCGAATACCTTTAAAATGTGTACTTGTATGTTTGCTATCAGTCTGTATGATGTATATGTTGTTTTTATGCCTTATGTGAAAACAAATTTAATGAAGTAAATGCGAAATACTTGTACAGTGACATAAGATTTAACAATATCAACTGAAAGGTCTGTTTTATTTCAAAATTCATATTGATATAATTGCATTCACTTTCATATCAATGAAATAATCACCCATTTTGCATAGTGATCATGGTTTATTTATTTACAGTTCAAACTCTATTGTGCACATGCATATGTACAATTGTACTTGTAATATATTTGAGACTCTCCTCCACATTTCATTTCAATATTCATCGTCAACAAGAGGGGGATAATGTAACCGAAAGGCCAAAGGCCATGTACCCTTTTCAATTGAATACAAGTCTGCAGCTTCAGCCAAGATATGCCCTTTACGCTTGGAACATTATGAGCGGCTTTTGATGAGTTCTAGATGAGCAGCGAAAAGGGCAGTTGCTCTTTGAATACTAGCAATAAATGAGAAGTTTGGACTCTTACCAATGTAACATTACTGATGCTGAATGTTCTCACATGATCTTATGAGCTGTATCCATGCAGTTGAAAGCTGTAGATGTGAGGTACAGTTCTAGGTTAAATTCCCTGGCAGATGCTTGTGTCTATTTATAAAATATATTCGGTCGGTAACTAACATTGCTCTAAATGAATCCCCAAAGTATGTATACAGACCTCCCAATCATTCTCAATTTGGAGAAAGAAACTGAATTCTGACCATTCCCAGCTCTTGTTTTGATATGATTTTCTTATTTTGCTTAATATATTTATCACCAACCTCTGTGGGAGATACCAATTTTTTTTCCTGTTTTTGAGCAAATCATCCCTATTCTTCAGTCAGAAAGGTTTGGAGGTCTGTGTATATTTAAAAAAAAAGATGTAGACAGTGTCTGTTTGTTAATCATCAGAGAAGCTGCAAGGTTTTTCAATGTGTGAGTGTTTTTTTTTAAACAAAAACAAATATAAGAGATAAATATGTAAACTATGACCATGTCTGTGTGAAAAGTATGACAGGGGTTTTGCCAAATGTTTGGATGATTCCTAAACTAGACTAGATCTAGTTAAGACAAATATGATTGACGGCATAATTCATTATACATACATATACATTGTTCTTATAATAGCGCCATTTCAATTTCAACAATGATAAACAACTTTATGAATTAATTAAACTAAGAGAAAAATGTTTGTCAACTCCCTTCTGAATGTGTATATCGAAGCTGATGAGCGCAGCTCCCTTGGCAACTTATTCCAGACTCTTGGTCCACAATAATGGAAGCTGCGCTCACCAGTTTTCGTGTTGGCATGTGGTAAACGGAGTTCTGTAGTGTCTGCATTTGAGCGTAATTGGTAATTTGAAGGTAAACAAAACTGAAAAAGGGAAGACAGATATTTTGGAGCACAGTAATGTAAACATTGAAATACTAACATACTGATTTTATACACAATTCAATTTTTTTTTCAATTATGTTTCCAGTTTTAAAAAAAGAAGAAAAAAAAACCCTGACCTACATGATTCCCCATCCTTTAGTGTCTCTGATAAGATCTAAAAATAAAGCCTTGTAAAATTACAGTTTAAAAATATCATTAAGGGCTTTTAAAAAGTGAAAAATCAATGAGCAAGCATTTTATTTTTCCCCATAGACTACTGTGTTATATACTTTTTATCCGCAGGACATTAATTCAACTACTGATATGTATCTGTACATTTATGCTAATGACAACGTAAGTGCTTAAAGTTTTGTGCTAGGAGATTTGTTGGTCTATTTAAACACTGTCATCAAAGTTTGACAATTTTCGAAATGGGCCTTCCACAATATTAAAGGTAAATGACATTATTGGGGGTAGTCCTCAACTCGGGCTGAAACTACTCTAGAATCAAGTAAACTATGCAAGGATTCTTTTGTGAAAATCTTGTAGTCAAACGTTGACTCATTCTAAAATAACTAATGTCAATGTCCCTCGTGGCAGGCAAACCTGCTCTGTGGCTCTCTATGGGTCCTATTTTTATCGTGCCCTGATAGAAATCCTAGTATGTTCAGGCTTGATTCTCCTTCAGTAAACAAATTAGAGACAAATCCTTCCAGCTGGGAGATCCACTCCAGCTGGTGTATAGTTGGTATATATTTCAACTCATTTGGTTCTTGAGGCATTTTCAAGTGTTCCCAATCATGTCACTAACCTTTAAACAGTGCCTTTAAAGGCAAGGCATCTCTTTTGCACTCCTAATTAAGTGACATCGTATAAGCACTACTGTGTCTAAAAATACAATTTTTTATAAAGGACCTTTGGTCTGGAATGCCTTACCCTCTCATATTAAATGAGTCCAAATCTAAATACATTTAAAAGGAGATACAAGCAGTTATATTTGAATTAAGCACTGTAATTTTTAATGGTAAAATCTATATTTGAAGCAGACTTTTCATATTTATTACGTAAATGTTATTATTATTTATTTTTGCATGTACATGTAACAAACGACGGTTCATGGGAATCAGCGCCAAATAAGACGTAACCGTTCTTTCTTGCTGATTCCTCATTCTCATATATTTTGTATGTATAATTTGCATGTGTAATTTTTATTGTTGTCTTTCATTGTGGTAATGTTTCATGTTTGTTTTAAGTGTCTTTTTTATATGATGAATGAAATAAATGAAAATTGAAATTGAATTGTATATGGAAGAAAATATCATCTGAGAACCTTTAGTAAATTAGAGGAGCTAGAAATGCAGTTTTAGTGAAATGATAGTGACTGTTAGACTCTGATTTGAATTATTGTCTCGCAGAAACAAAAATTCCTAGCCTTGACCACACACTCAGCTGGCAGTTGGTTTGGGGAGCATTTTTCAAATTCTAGGTAATTACTGATCTTCAGATCATTTCACAGACACATCTAAGGGCATGAATAATGTTTTGCTGTGCTGCAGGAGGGCTGCAAATGAGATGTCTTGCCTTTACGTTAAAATATGTATCAATATTAGTTTGCTGTAATTATTGATGTGTGCTAATGTAATCACCACTTAGCCTTGCTGCTTTTATTGTCTTTCACGCATGACTGACAAACCTCCGCGTCTGTCCGTCTGTCTGTCTGTGTGCGAGTCATCATACTGTGATGGATGGGCCGTGTAACTGGCAAACAAAAGTTGCGTTCACACGGCTTGTGGAAGACATCCGATTGATGATGTAAACGGTGCTGTCTTAATCACGAGTGTGTTTGCACATACATGTAGCTTTTCACTGAAGATTAGGTACTTGATGATGAAATCCTGAATGAAATTTTTCCACCATGTCACAATAACTACTCCTGGACAATTACCAACAAGACATTTAAACCTCCCCCCCCCCAAAAAAAAAAGTATTGTTTTCATTCTTTATACTGTCATTCAACTCTCCACAACTTAACCACAAAAAATCTTGTCAAGAGTTAAGAGCACTGGGTTAGCTTGCAGTTAGCTCAAAGTTAGCTAACTTCAAGGGTATTCATACAGGTTTGAACTTTATGTGTAACTCCCTTATAAGACTCCCTTGTTCTCCATGTAGCTTCATGTAGCTATGATTTAACTCAAGTGTAACTCCCTTAAGGCTCCTTTATTCTCTTATATAGTTAACTATGACTTATTTTAACTCCTTGGGGACGATGGGCTTGTACAGAAGCCCAGCACATGACACATTCAGAGATGAGTGGCTGCCACAGAACTCCAGAAAATGTGCTGACATTTTCACTTAAGCTTAAGGTTGTATTTCCTAGATACTATTCCTTTAAGTACACATTTTAATAAAAGAAAATTGCTTCTGAGTTTGAAATTTATTGGGCTTCTGCACAAGCCCGTCATCCAAGGTAGGAATTAATTTTTATTTTTTAAGGGCGATTTCTACTAGACCCTTGGGGCTATTTTTGAATTTTTGGGGGCTGTTTTTCTACCACTGGGGCTACTTTTTCGTTGCATATCAGAAATTGAAGAATGCAATGAAAAATTGCTGATTTTTGGCTGGTGCTTCATCCATAAAAGCAACCATTTAAAACATTTTTGTTTTAATGCCGTAATAAAAAGAAAATTTGAATTTTTCATAGCAAATCTGAGGGCGATTCTGAAGGAAATGGTTGCCCCAAAGAACTGGGTTTAGGGATTTTAGGGAGTGATTTGGGCTTTGCCAAGGGCTAAATCGCCCATCACCCTGGGTTATTTCCTACCCTGCCGTCATCCACAAAGGTTTAAGTATAACATCCTTTAAGAGCTCTCTTATTCTCTAACGTATCTGACTATGACTTAACTTCAAGTGTAACTCCCTTTTAGAGCTCTCTTATTCTCTAACGTAGTTGACTATGACTTAACTTCAAGTGTAACTCCCTTTAAGAGCTCTCTTATTCTCTAACGTAGCTGACTATGACTTAACTTCAAGTGTAACTTCCTTTCATAGCTCTCTTATTCTCTAACGTAACTGACTATGACTTGACTTCAAGTGTAACTCCCTTTAAGAGCTCTCTTATTCTCTAACGTATCTGACTATGACTTAACTTCAAGTGTAACTCCCTTGTAGAGCTCTCTTATTCTCTAACGTAGTTGACTATGACTTAACTTCAAGTGTAACTCCCTTCTAGGGTACCCTTATCCTCTAACATAGCTAACTACATGTATGACTAAACTTCAAATGTGCTTTCTTTATAGGGCACCCTCTATTGTCTTACGTAGCTAACTACGACTTAACTTCAAGTGTGAACTCAACTACTGTGATGGAAGATCTGTGTGACAAGCAAACAAACAAACGTTGTTCTATTCTTATCTCTGCTTCTTAAATATATTATCCCCAATAACCTCCAATATCCTATTCACTGACCGAGAAATGCAGTGGAGCATATTGATTATAATCATCATCTTTAATATTTGAGTTTTTTTTTTATATTTCAAACAAGCCTTCAGTCTTTATGACACGGCATCTAGTGTTGTAGAGATGACAGCATGACGTTGTTGGTTTATTGACTTCTGTCCATCTGGTTTTGTGGATAATTTGGATGATTGGTTATTCAAGGTCTTGTATTTATTTCAACTGCATTGTGTGTGGGACATTGGGTTAACACATGAACATGCACAGACACACAAAAAATCATACACACATATTCAAATATGTTACCTTGCTAAATATACACATCTGCCAATATTACACAAGTACTGTTAATGTGAAAGCTAGGATACAATAAATATGAATAGTATACAAATATATACTGATATGAGAGTCTCTGGTTGAAACTATGATAAGCCCGAGGTTACGTGAACTGTACGCCCCGAGGGAAAATAGTTAACAGTCAACGTAACTGAGGGCGTCATAGTTTCAAACAGAGACTGTCAGGACAGGATATATTTGTTTTATTTCCGTCATCGTTTTAACAGGGAAATTACACAAAGAAAAAAAAAGGAAAATGAAATTGTACTTACGGTACCCCTACGAGTAAGTGTGTGTCGCACGGCATACAGGTGCGCGATATTTTTACTTGCGGTACGGATAGGGATACAATTCCATTTTAATGTATACTCTAGTTAATAGTGGAGTACCAATTTCATAAACCTATAAAACAATTTAATCCTCATTCTTACTTTAACTATAAACCTAACTCAAACTTGACGAACTTAACCCAGTGTTAATCTTAAAACTTTGCCACACTTCCCTATGGGTGTAGCACGCTATAATGTCTTTCACGCGCACGGAAAAAATAGCATACGGTACATGTGTTTGTACACATGATTTATTCGGCTTTTGAATTTAGCTCAAATCGTGATCCCGCTGTCAGATACTAGTCGGTCATCGGTGGGGCAAATAGTATAGCGCCGTCATTGTTGAGAGATTAATGTACTATAGCACTCATATGAGGGTGCAATAGTACTTTACTGTTGTACTCTCAAAACTACTATAGTACTTTCAGAACTATTGTCTCCCAGACTCACAGAATATTTTGTTTATTTTTCATCATGTGACATACTTTTGACCAACCAGAATTTAAGAAACTTACAATGAGGGATATAATGTTGATTGTAAACTGTTGTATGATTGAACTTTTTTTTCAAAATTGAAGTTTTGGAAGTACACTCATGATCAACAATCATATTAAGTAGTACTATTGGCCAAGTAAACAAAAAAATACATGTTTCTCGTCCGAGTATTTGAAAAAAAAATGAAAAAGAGGGGCTTTTTATTTTTTTATTTTTTCAAGATGGCCACCATCTGAAATTTTTAGCATTTTCATATACGTTCTCAATCAAACAAATCATCAAAATAATGAACGTACTGTAGTATTGAACATTTACAATGTTTTTACTAGCACAAATACTGTAAAAAAAAAGACAAAAAGAAAACAAATGGCATGTACCAAACAAGCCATAGGCCTACTATCTACACTTAAAAAAGAAAGGGGGATGACATGGGTCATAACACCCAGGATATATGTAGTAGACCCTACTACAGAAATGGAGTATAGAATTTGTCATATGACGTGTCATGCCATACCATCGACTGGACAATACTAGAAAAAAGTACAAAAACGGGGGAAAAATGTCATCAGTCATCAGGTCATCAAGGAGCTGAAGTCTAATACTAGGCATGGGTAACGTATGCTTGACCAAGCACGCTTGACCAAGCACCTCCGTGGCCTGACAGCCAATTCAATTGCCCAAGACAAGGCCAGTAAATGTCACTGTGTTGGTGTGGAAGAGTGTGTTTATGTCATCAGATATCCCAATGGAATATCGGAATTTTGACTTCTTTTTAAACTTTTTTTCTAAGTTTGTTGAAAAAAAAAAAATTGAGGCGGCCACAAAATCTGAAGCGGGCGGGGATGAGAAACATGTTTTTGTTTTTTTACCTAATCAGAGCACTACCAGACATCTTCTGCTAAAGTGTGTTTTACATGTATTCTATGTTTTCAGTTTCCTGTTGGGTGGCTCCTTATGTTATGTTGAGATTTAATGAACATTTAAAACTTATATTTTTGTTGTTAATTTTTCAACGTTACACTATACATGTATGACCATGACCTGTCACTATGATACCCTGATAAAGTTACACATCTTATAACATGAAAATGGAAAGAAAATGGTTTGGATGGAAAATATAAATATTTAAATTCTTGTAGAATGTAAAGATCATGCAACGTTTGATTTCTGAAGACACTTCACTCTCATATTTTACATTCCAATTACAATATTTAGCACTTTCTTGTGCTTCGATGAGTGCAACTTTATCAGGGTATCTTGGTGACAGGTCACATATGTACTAAAAACATTGAAAAATAATATCTCATAATTTGTTTTTCTGTTTGCATTTTTTCCAGGCTGCATTCTTCACGTTATCCGTAATTTGCCTGTTTGTGAACACCATAGCCAGTGCCTTCTGTGGCATCCAGGGAAACGTGATCAACGCTATGGTGCACACGGACTCCGCCTGCAAGTCGGTGGAGGCGACGTGCCAGTGCACGCGGTCCTCCGAGGACGGTTTCAGCCACGTCTACACGTACCTTCACGTTATAGACTGCATCAGCTTCCTGCTGAACTTGCGAACGTATCTCTTTATACAGTGCGCCCTCAACGCCATAGGCGGGGCGGCGTCGTTTATGGTCGTCATCCTGATGTGGCGTAGCCGTTACATGGACTTCCACTCCGGGCTGCGATTCTACTCCTACAGCGCCGCCATCCCGAACCACCCGTGGTCGGACCCGAGCACCCCGCCTTACACGTCGCACGTCAACGCCAACGGAAGCGTGAATCAGACGGTGGATTGTACATTCACGTTCGAGCAGCAGAGATGACGAAGGGTTAAACCGAGAAACTTATCGAATTCTGGCCATTCCATTTGTGTCTTGACTAGAAATGTACTACGTATAGTGCATTTTGCGAATTGTGACAGAAAGGGAACGAGATCGTGACAGCCACTCCTATGACGCAATGTCAATCGACCCACCGTCCATGTCACTGTGTTGCGCAACATCTCGTCAACATTCTGGTTGAATATTGTTCACCTATTTCACTCTGTGCCCCTTCTGTAGGCTGTTGCATGGCATGTCCCTGCTATGCCCTGTCACGATTCTAATGGTGGCACAAACATGGAGCATGGATTCAATTTGAATTTCGTGGTTCAGTTGAGCAGCTAGGGTCCAACCAAGTGTCTCAAGCTTTTCCAGGAGGCTTGTGAGAAAATGTAATGTCACTGATAGCATGTTCTCAATAAGTCTCTTTATAAAGTTCAAGACACCTGGTTGGACCACGTCCAATAGAACCAAGAACTTCAAATTGATTCCATGCTCCATGTTTGTGCCATCTCTAGCATCGTGACGGGTGTAACAGGTACAACAACTGGAGGGAGGGACACAGAGTGAGTGAGTGAGATAGGTGAACAATATTCTACCAGAATGGTGATGAGATGTTGTGAAACACAGTCACTTGGGCAGTCGGTCAATTGACATGCGTCATAGGCGTGGCTGTTACAGTCTCATTTCTTTTTTGTCACACTTTGTATTCTCTGAATTATAGATCTGAATCAACGTCTTGTTGAAAATGAAATTACAACAGTAAGATTTTCTTATTACTTTTATCTACAAAGTACTGTTTACGCTACATTTCACATTATACACATATTTTCGTGATTTTACCAAAGGACTGGTTATATTCGTGAATATCTATTTCCATGGCTATTTTGTTTTCATTTACCGGTACTTTGTATCTGGCATATTCGGGAAGAGAACATCTTTCCCGTTGTTTAATCACAAAATTTGCAAAAATAAATCACTTCGAAAAATTCAACGGTAGTATATTTTACATTACTACAATAATTAATTGGTGGTTTATAATGGTGTGTGGTGTCATTGTACTGGGTGATTTTATTTCCAACATTCTTTCATTACTTAACAGAGTACAAGTATGCTTTAATTGGCAATGACAGTACTGTATATTTCTCTTTAGTCTCGAAATCATATACTACATTATTTACTACACAACCACATTTTTAGCAAGGATTGTGGCAGGTGATGACTTAGTTGGTAGAAATTTCACCAACTTACAAGGGGCAAATGAAAAGTTTTGAGCCTTGCATGGAAAGGATTAAGATGTAAAAAACAAATTCTGTCTGTAAATTATTTAACATATCTTAATGCTACCCACCAAATTTCTTGGTCATAGCAATTGTTGTAATATTTTACAGGTTCTTGCACTTTTTGTTTTGGGTGTTTCATATTTTAAAAAAAAGACAAACTTGAATATTGGGTAGCATAATTTATTTGCACCCTAGTGATTTGTGACTATGGATAAAACTTGGGTTCATCACCATCAGCCTGAGACCAAGGAGAACTCAAAACAATGGAAGCATTCGATGTATACTTCTTTCCAAGAAATTTGATAGGTTTGTTTGAAAGAGTGTCAAGTTTTCTCTTGACATTCCACATTTTTTTTTTAAATACCCAATACTAAAAGTTAAAGAACCTCTAAAATAAGTGTTGAAATTGCTGTGACCATTAAATTTGGTGGATAGGACGAAGATATGTACAAGAATTCATGGACGAAATTTGTTTTTCATGCCTTAATCCTTTCTACACACAACAAAAAAAGTAACTACCCCCTTTTTCAAAATACCATAACTTTTTAACTGAATAAGTTTTAGCAAAATAATTTGGCAGGAGTATTTCTACATTTATTGACTAACATCTGTGTGAAAATAAACTTAATGAATTTTACCATTTCAAAATTGAGAAAGACAGAAATTTTTTTAATTGAGCTCAGTGAAGCGTAAAATATGCGAAAAGTGCCGGAGGAGGTGTAAGGGGGTTAAACGATAGATGATTAACATAAATAGCGCTTAATTATTCATTAGAAACGAAATTTGCCAAAATCCTGCATCACAAATTCCCCAAAATGACCCTTGTGACTTTTGAAAAGTGACATTTTTGCTTTTACTGTATGCTCACTCATGCATGACTTGACGGATCAATCATTTTTTCACACATAAGTTAGTCAATAAGTGTAGGAATACTCCTGCCAAATTATTTTGCTAAAACTTATTTCGTTGAAAAGTTATAGTAGTTTGAAAAAGGGGGTCGTTACTTTTTTTGTTGTTTATATTTTATGCTCAAAACATTTCAGTCGCTCCTCGTACGTTAGTAACCTCAATGAAATTTAATGCTCTCAATCAGCAGTTGACAACAATATTTTTGTTAGGCTGTGGCATGTCTTCTTATATCCATGCTGCATGAAATCAAGTCGGGTAAAAGCATTTTGGAACAAATCGGCCCAATTTATGACATTTCCACCTTCACGTTTCATCATATTGAACAAATTAGATTGATTACGGATAATTAACAATTAGGTTTTCACACTTTGAACAAATTAAATCAATCATAGGTAATGGTGCTCAAGGTTGCAAATTTTTTTCTGGATTAATGTTAATACTTGCAGTTAATTGCTCCATGAGTAGTATACAAATATGTACTGGAGCGAGAGTCTCTGGTTGAAACTATGAAGAGCTCAAGGCTATGCAGACTGTACTACTTTCCCGAGGGGCACATCCTCAAGGGAAAGTAGTAAACAGTCTGCGTAACTGAGGACAGGGCTGCCACTCAAAATTTTAATTTTCCCCTTCGCCGCATGCCTAGTTTCCCCTACGGACACTACTTTTCCCCTACCTCCCAATAGGCCAATTTTTCCCTACGGAACTATGTTTTTCCCTACAAAAATCCACATTTTCCCCTATGAAGGTACGTTTTCCCCTACAAAACAACCTTAATAAATGCAAGAGATTTATTTTTATTGAGAAAGTTGACATTGTGATCACCTTGATACTGTGGCATGCACGCATTACGGTTTTCGTGATTATATGATTAAGTGACCAACTTGGACAATGGATTTACCCAAATGATGTCTACATATGAATATATATGGGAGTTCTTAGACAATCTTTGAGGATTTAAGAATATCTTTTTTTTCAAATTGTCAAAACCCTCTACAAATTATCAAAAATCTCTACTTTCCCCCATGGAAGGTCATTTTCTCCGTAGGGATTTCCTACTCCCTACTGTTGGCTAAAATTCCCTACGGTAGGTATTTTACCCTACTAGTGGCAGTCTTAGCTGAGGTCATCATAGCTTCATGCAGAGACTCTCGAGCCAGAACATTTGTTTTATATCCGTCATCAACTTTTATAAAGAGGGAAACAACAAAGTAGTCATAAAGAGGAAATTTACTTACCCACTGTTACAAGTTGTGCTGGGACCCTAAGATTGTGATCACTGGCTTGAATTTGTTCAAGTTTGCGATATATGCAGTACCTTGGCGCGAGCAAGTCTGAAAAAACCGTTCACGCACAAAGCGTATCCATGGAGGTGCCACCCTTATGACAACAATCCAAGAATAGTTGACTGTATCCGGATTGACGTCACACATAATATGTCAATTAGGGTTCCCAGCCCATCAGGGAAATCAGGGAAAATTATTCTCCTTTTTTCCAGTCAGGGAAAAGTCAGGGAATTTGATAAAAATGCCTCCAATCAGGGAAAAGTCAGTGAATTTTGATTGGCCCAAAATTCAAAAGTAGTCAGTCAGTGTTTTTTACTGCAAATAGTTCACTGCAACAACATAGAAAACATGTGAAACTGGAAATGAGTTGAAATAATTATCATGGAATTTTGAGACTTCATCAGGGAAAAATCAGGGAATTTTGTTTTCTTGAAATGCTGGGAACCCTGTCAATCCAGATATATTCACCTATTCCCTGATTTTCGTCATGACGTTGACACCTCCATGGATCTAGTTGGAATATCATCAATCACATGATGCACAGTTGACCAACCAGGTATCAAGAAACTTACAATGACAGATATAATACCTCATAACCGTGAATAGTTTACTATCCTGCCAGTATTTCATTTAGGTCTAATGAAAATAGTTCATTAATTTACCTGCTTCACATTATCTATAATGATATCATTCCAAAAACTTGTTGATTACTAAAGTTTCGTTGAGTCATCAAATGCTAATACAATAATGATTCAAATTTTAAGTACAGGACACATTTTTTTTCTTCGGCAATAATCTGGCAGAACTTTGTATGTTCTTTATATTACGCAAGAAATCGGGTTTATAAAGATTCAATGTTACACCTGTCTAAACTGGGATACATTTAATTGTATTTTAATTCTTTTCTAGGACATACTTGAATTGATTAGCAGCAAAAACATTACAGTTTTGCCTTTCGAAGTTGTACTAATTCACATTTTCAAAGAATTACAAAGTTTTACCTGATTAGTTGCCATTTCTCTAGAGACTTTTTGCAAACATTACTTTCTAAATCTCAATTTCTGTTGCAAATTACATCTTGACTTCTTGCCACATGAAAGAGCATGAACAAAAAACACACAAAATACTCAAAACCTTAAAATCGACCATAATTGACTTACACATTTCTGCCAGATTATAGCCGTGTTGTAAATGCCACAATAGTTGATTATATTGAAAAATAAATTATCGGTGAATGGTACAATTACCCAGACTTTGGATATATAATATGTCAAATGATAAAATTGTCATATAAACTAAGAACCTTTTCTGATGTTAACCAGTTGGATGGAAACCAGATGTGTCATGTAAACACAACAAAAGCAGTAACAACCCCCTTTTTTCAAAATACCATAACTTTTCAAAGAAATGGTTTTGAGCAAAAAAAATTGGCAATGGTGTTTCTGCACTAATTGACTAACTTCTGTGTGAAAATGTGATTGATCCATCCAGTCATGCATGAGTGAGCACGTATAAAGGCAAAAATGTCACTTTTCAAAAGTCACATGGGTCATTTTGACGGATTTGTGATGCAGGATTTGGACAAATTCTGTGTGTTTTTTTGGCACTTTCACATATTTTACGCTTCAGTGAGCTCAATTAAAAAAATTCCACCCTTCCTCGATTTTGAAACTGTAAAATCCATAAGATTTATTGAAAATACTGAAATCGGATATTTTTCAGCGAAATGTATCTTTACATGTTGTATGAACATAAGAGGTTATAACCATGTCATGGTTGAGTGAACACACTTGATATTAAGTAAGGCAAAAAATATGAGGCATAAGGAGATGAGTCTCCTGTGACTTTTGAAAAGTGGCAATTTTTGCCTTTAAATGGCATGCATGCATCATGCATGGCTGTGACGGATTAATCTCATTTTCACACAGAGGTTAGTCAGTGACTGTAGATATGTTCCTGCCAAATTATTTTGCTAAAACTTATTTCGTTAAAAAGTTGTGGTAGTGTGAAAAGGGGGGTAGTTACTTTTTTGTTGTGTGTAGTAACTCTTAACATGCCAAAGTCGCAGATCTGCACCAAATAATACACATAAAGCCCATAGAGGTTTAAATACTCTGGCATTTTAAGAGTTAACTCTATGGAAAGTACACAATCTCAGAGACAATGGGTTAAGTTAAGATGGGAGTATTTACATTATCCTTTGTATACTGATATAGTTTAGATTTGTTATACTTCATTTTTTAATGAAAAAGCTGTAAATACAATTATTTTAAAAAGTCTAATCTGTTCTTGTGTGTGTAATGCTATCATACATGATTTTGTTAGAGGGTGATTTTCAGAATATAATGCTTTATGGGAGTTTTCACGCAATATTGGACGAGAATGCTAATAATGTTGTTTATTTCATTGTTCTCATTCCTGATTTATGTGATTGGTTTTTGAAGGAATGGGTACAAGGAACATAAAAACAACAAAACAAATGTACAATAGCTAGATGCTTGTGGATATCTGCATCTCTTTTTATAGGTTACATTCTGGAAAAAAAGTCCGAACTCTTCTTTATGAAATTTTTACGCCAAATTGCAATAAGCAAGGGTATAATGCACTGTAGATAGAATAGTTTGTCTTCATACTTCCTAAGCGAAGGTATTTATTCTGAAAATCATAAAATAGAGCTTATGATACATTCCAATTCAAATTAGCAATCAATGATATTGTGTGATATTTTATAATTACTCTTTTTTTTTTGCAATTTCATTACATTGACTCGTTTTAACTTGGTCACATTTATTTTGCTTTTATATATATATCAGGGATTGTTGAAAAGGCTAGTTATTGGATGTAATATATCAAGTGATTATTTATATTGATTTGATGAAATATGTATGGTAAACATATTGTCTATGCAGATTGACACACAAACATAGAAAATACAAATTGTTTCAGATTATAAATAGATAGCTTAAATAAAACTAAGTAATCTGGGCTCCACACTAACATTTTTTCCTGCTTGCCCTTTGGGCAAGTAAAATTATCACTTTCAGATTTTCACTTGCCCGAATGAAACATTGACTCGCCCAAAAATAAACAATATTCAAAAACATTACAAATTATTCCCCCCGATATCAACCAATAAGGCCTTTTTATGGCATTGGACATTTGTTATCTTCTGGAGATTGCAAATGGTGTGATTTAGGAATTTACAGAATCAGACAAATAAGATGAAGTATAATGAACAAAATAATGATAAAGTTAATTAAACACAAAGTTTTAGACATTTTGTTTGTTTTGGGTAAGATTTTTGGACGTGTTTTGCTCATTTCATGATCAAACTTTCACTTGCCTAATTCGGCAGGTAAATTTTAAAATTTTGAGTTCTTACTTGCCCGACATGAAATTTTACTTGTCCCAGACAAGTGCTAGTGTCGAACCCTGAAGTAATGATTGAGCATGACATGCTATTTCTTTGCAGCTGTTTCTCTACATGTCCGATTGATGGGTCCTATGGCGGGGTGGGGCGGGGGACATTTTAGCTGGAAATACTGCAGAATAAGAAGACGGTATGTGTTGGATATTGTAGTTTTTCCACAGAAATATGAAGTTAAGATTATTATTTGGAAACATATTAAAATTCTGTTGTTATTCCCAGAAGCTGCCCAATGACCTGCCAATAAATACAGTCAAAGCTTAATTGCAACCACCTCCCTATGGCAGCCAACCTGCCCAGTGCCCACACTGCAAAAACTGGGGTGTTAAATCTAACACCCATGTTATTGCACAATATAGATACCAGAGGTGGTGCTAATTGTAACACCACAAGTGTTATTTTAACACCAAATGAATTATTCAAACACCAAGAGCATTGCCTTTAACACCAAGGGTGTTGAAAATCAACACTTTTCTGGTATTCATATTGTGCAACACCCTTGGTGTTAAATTCAACACCTCAGATTTTGCAGTGTCTGGTGGTCACTGAAAAGATTCCCCTGGAGACTAGTATTGAAAAACCTGTCAGCAGCAGCCACATTTCTACAAAGGCCACATGCATTGTTTGTTTCCATTGGGTTAGACAGGTTTTATTGAATACAATACAGTGCGTCCCAGAAAAACAAAAGAACTTAAAACAAAGGCTTATTGTGTAGAAAGTAGTGAGGCATTGTATTGAAAAAAAAAGCCAAGTTCAAAATAAACTTTAACTTAGCTCATTTCATAATGATACATTAGGCAAACTAAACATTCATACACTCTCTGATGTACCGATAACTTTAAAACATTAATGTAATTTAATGTCAAAAACCCATTTGCTACACTCTATGCTTTGATTACTATGGCCACCAACAAAAAAACCAAGAGATGGACCGGGGTGTAAATCAGTATCAAATAAGCATAGAAGTGTAGTAAAATGGTTTTTGACATCAAATAAAGCGTTATGGACTCTAGAAGATGCATGAATGAATATGTTTGCTTATGCTATCATTTGAAAGAGCATATGTTAAAGTTTATTTTGAACTTGTTTTTCCAAATGATACACCCCACTGCTGCCACACAATAAGCCTTTGTTTTAGGGTTCTGTTTTTTCTGGGACACACTGTATTTATAAACCCATCTCTTTTCTAAGCCCTGTCCACAGTGGCTGTGAGATATGGTCATCCCATATTTTAAGGATTTAGTAGTAAATTTGTACATCCTGAAGGAAAAAAAAAATTACCTCATCAAGCAAATAAGTGAAAATCGTTCAAAATGTAACAATTAATTTAAATCTTATCATCTCACAAAGCTTGGAAACTAAAAAATAAAAAAAGTTTCTTTGAAAGAAGGTGGAATGTTAAAATTCATATTTAACCACCTTTCCCCTACCCATGCCCCCACGTCCATGCTCACACACCCCCACCCCCTACACACAAACATATATAAAACACACATACACTCAAACTCATACACAAAAAAACATGCAAACACACAATACATACATATGAATAGACACACAAACATTAACACACACACAGATAGACCCAAACACACAAAAACATGCACACAGAGACACTTTAAACTACACCTCAGCTATCTAAATTTGTCTCTGATTTTTTTTTAGACTGTCAAAACATTTCACAATGGTGTAAATTAATTAAAGTCATTGCATAACAATCATTTGAATTTTATACTTCTCCAAATTCGGGTAATATGTACCGTACTATGATATGCGACTGTACGTACATGTAGTTGGATATTTAAAGCTGATTAGATATGGACTCTCCCAGGAATATCAATTGCTATATTATTTTTTTTGAAGTAAATGTACATCCATGTAAGTGTTTTGAAACTTTCTATTTTTTTGTATCCTAAAGTATGTTACCTAAGTAATATGAATGCAGTCAAAGTATTTTGTTTATTTATGCTGCATATAATTAAAAAAGTAACTCATATTTATCCTATTGACTGAAACCATGCACCTGTAAATGTGAACAATTTGCACCATAAAGTAACTTTTATACGATGATAAACTTGTAAAAGACTAATTTATTAGTGTATGAAACAAAAATGGTGGTTCTTCCAACATAACAGAACAAATTTGAAATTGAAATTGACTATACATGTATGAATAATGCTCAAGTTCATTTGATAAATCATTTTTACAGGAGTGTACATGTATATACAGATTTGAGTAAAGAATATCTCCTACTAAAGCTAAGATTTTGCATGATGGGCTATTGGTATTTTTACTCCATGGTGTGTGTCCATATTCAGCACCATAATCGTCACTTTGATGGGCCTGTTTGTGCTTTATAGGTAACTAAATTATTAAATTATTCAATTATATTATAATATATATATCCTTGCAAGTTCCTAAATAAGTGTTTGCAGTGGTCAAGAAATGTAATTTTTTCTGAATGAGAACTAATCTCTGGTAAGCTGTGGAACATAATATTATGTCTTAAATATTTTGAACTCACTTAAAAATCAATAATGATCCTTTTACCTCCCCATCGAGCCCAGAGCACAGAGTGGTTAAACGACTACTGGTAACTTGTGGTAATAAAAATGATGATGATGATAATAATGAAAATAATTGTGATAATAATTATTATCATTATTATTATAATACTCATCATCATTATCATCATGATGATAATAATAATCATATCATCATCATCATACTGATGATAATGATTATAACAATTATAATGAAACTGATAATCATAATCATACTACTGATATTAACAACAATGAAAGAAGCAAGTATTTAATGAAAATAATAATAGTAATGATAGTAATTTTAATAACAACTATGGTAGCAGTTTAAGTAGCAATGATAACAGTTACAATACTAAATGAGTCTATTTTTAATAATAATCAATGATATAATCATAATAATAACAATGATAATAATAGTAATGATAATAGAAAGAGAATATACGTAATTATAATAATACTGATGAAAAATAGTAATCATCATCATCATCATCATCATCATCATCAGTATCATCCACCTACTATAAGTGACTTTTAAGTACCCCTCTTGTTATTTACTGAACTTTAAAACTGTGGTATATACCCATCATTTTATCTTTTTATTACAACATTGCAGAATCTTATCATATCATAAAGTATGGTATGCTTTATGTTTGGAGACGGCCTTTGACATTTTGCTTGGGCATGGTATTTTCATATCTGATATGTATATTTACTGCATATTGTATTGAAATCAAATAAAAATCAACCAATATATCTACATATTGGTATAGCTTTGCCGTGCATATTCTAAGAGTATGCCAGTAGATATAGTAGAGTCCCAGGGTATTTTTTATTTATATTTACCTGTGTAAAGAAATATCGAGGACACAATAGGTTCAGTTATTTTGGGCCTACTAATTCTGATGATATTCAGCTGTACATTTAATATTAATTCTTAAAAGATTACACAGAATGCATTTCAAATGTATTTATACAGTTTTAAGATTTTCTAATCTCAAATTTTACAATGCATGTTTTGCCTATTACTAATCTACTCCAGTGAATGGGACTTGGGGATGGATTTATTGACTTTGTTGAAGAAAATAAATTGTACGATTATGATCGTAATAGATTTTAATTTTGTCTTCAGTTATGTGGCTATATTCGTCAACATTGTAAAGCAGATATGTATGTTTATATAGTATGATGATAATTTTGAGTGGTGATTGCTTAAGCGGAAGTAGGCACCATGGCGAGCACGTTAGTGTGTGTGTGTGTGTGTGTGTGTGTGTGTGTTGTGTGTGTGTGTGTTTTCTATTAATCCCATTATTATCATACCACTGTCTTACATTGGGGGTAAAAACATTGCGGGGTTAAGTTCCCACTGGTGGCGACAATAACACAGTGTCATATCAACGTCACGCCGCACAATTTAGCTCATTATGCACACACACACACACAACACAACACACCAACACACACACAACACAACCACACAACACACAACACACCCACACACACACACAGGCACACACTGGACATACAGACCCATAACTTAACAATCACCCAAATGACCATGTCTTACTGTACATGCATCGCTCCAGGTCGTTACACTCATATCCTCTGCTAAATTGTGGCTGGTGTGTGTGTGTGTTTGTGTGTTTGTGTGTTTTGTGTGTTTGTGTGTGTATTGTGTTGTGTGGTGTGTGTGTTTGTGTGTGTGTGTGTGTGTGTGTGTGTGGTATGTGTATGTGTCTGTGTCTGTGTCTGTGTGTGGATGTGTGTGGGGTGGAATGTGTATCTGTTGTCTTATATGTATGCTATCTGTTAGTGAAGATGGTTTTTAACCATCAAATTTTTGATGGTGAACTGGTTATGTTCTCATTTTTGATTCTGATTGATCGGGAATGATCCACTAGATGTAGGATTTAATCGAACTTTTGCACAGAATTAGAAATAGTTACATTAATTATTGCTAATTTAATGCAGCATTTATTGAAAATCAATGAAAAGTCAAATGCTTTTTTCTACTTCTATTTCTGTGGCAGATTTTGATTTGTGATGCGGGTTTTATGCGGATTAGGGTCTTGATAGTCTACAAAAAATTCTCAAATTATGCCAACCATGTATTCATATTTTCTACAACAAAAATAACAGAACATGCAACGCAAAAGTGGCTTGGTTATCATTATTTCGTTACCGATTTTGATCTTTTGTATTATTCCTGATTGGTATGCTTTAATTGGCAACTCTTCAAACTTGACAGGTACTTCGTGTTCTTAATTCTAAAAACTATTCCGCGAGAATTAGAGCCATCTCAGAGACATACACTTTCGGTGAGGACGTATAGGCTCTCACGCGTTGCGTAATTCACCGATTCACGTGTTCCATTTGATGATCATATGATTTTGTGTGAATGCGCAGTACTTCATTTAAGAGTTGCCATTTGGGTAATAGAGAGGAAAATAAATCGTGTTTTAACCTCTGTTAGGACGTGCTCAGATCAAGAACAATGTATTTTTTGTATACGCAATATCGTATAAAAACTTCACACCATTATGCAATCATGCACTGTAGCTTTCTTCAAGGTTCATCTTATTTGCACCATGTCTGTGTTTGTACCGACCAGATTATTTTATTTCATTTTTTTTTTTGGGGGGGGGGATTTATTGAGTTACACTTTAGCTAAAGCGCTTCTTCCATTTCGCTGGAATTTCCAGGGGTCACAACCAAACTCTCAAACTGGCTCACGATTTAGGAGAAAACCGATGGACCATACTAACGTTACAACGCTTGATAGTGGAGATTGGTCGCAGCCATGGTCTAACTCTTGTGGTCGTAACATTATATCGGGAAAGCATAACATGGATATTTTGTATTATTACTATCAATCCTTTAACACCAGGTCCACCCACGAACTCCAATTTGTTTCTTTTAAGTATATAGAAGCCCTCGAGACATTTGCGGGGACGGATAGCAAATGCCAATTTGCTTCTCGGCTTAGCTTCATTTTCCGCCTTTTTTCTTCTTCTTCTTTTCTCCCTCAAGACGCGATCGCCCCCACACAGACGACCGTAATACTGCAGTTCCTGTCACACAAACGACAGCTTTAGCCCAGTGACCATGAAACCGCACATCTCATTTCCTTTGCAGGTACAGAAAGGAAAAGAAAAGAGAGGGGTGGAGAGAAGGAACAAGAATATGTTGCCGAGACCACGAGCTGCATGATAGAGATGGTCATCGATTAGCAACAGTATGGGAATAAAAGTCCCAGTACATGTATATACACTAAAGGCAAGGTCCATCTTGAAGTTAAAGGGAGAAGGCGCCAGCAACTAACAGGCATAAGTTAAGAAAATATTTGAGTTCTTGCCAACCAATCAGATTGCACGTGCACTGCAGGGAGCTGGCCATGCGTGACCAATGCATGCCACGCGACGTGTGTTAGCCGCTCCGTGGTACTGTATGCACTGTTTTGAATTGATAAGCTCCTCCCCCTATAGCTATTTCTGCAAATTTTGTCTTACGGTAAAACTGACAAAGACGTAAATTAAACACAAAATAACTAATTTATAGGGCCTTGATGAGGGTGAGTATCACACAGTACCCCTTATTTAGGCAGTTTTTTTCACCATGTACCATAATTCTCACAATACATGTACTCACAATGTCATTTTTATTCTTAACTTATGCCTGTTAGTTGCTGGCGCCTTCTCCCTTTAAGTTGATTTAAATAAAAGCAGAAAATGAGAGAAACCCATTAATGAAAGTTTGGCGAAAATCCACCAAAGAATATAGCGGAGTTATGAACTTTCAAAGTTTTGAATTTGTGACATCATAATATGCGAGCAGCTCCCCATTGCCATGTAATATAAATCCATAAAGTGCCATTTTCTCTGAAAATTGAAAATGATTTACCTGTGCATTCAATATATAATTAGATACATTGTTTCAGTCATGCTTCTATGACCAAAAAAACCGCACTCAATCATCATGAACCAATTAAAAGTGACAATCTATGGAATTAATATTACATGATTATGGGGAGCTGCTCTTGTGTGACGCAACAAATTCAAAAATTTGAAATGTTATAACTCTGCTATTCTTTAGTGGATATTCGCCAAACATTCATTAATGGGTTTCTCTAATTTTTCAACTTGACATCAGGGTGGACCTTGCCTCAAATGATTCCGTAATTGAGATTCGGGAAATTTCCGCGCTCTATAAGGTAATGAAGACGACATTTTCAAAGTCTGCGTGAAACAGTAGAATGTCGAAGTCTTGGTGGGGTGTCTTCAGTTGTATAATATTATTGCTAGTGATAGTCGAATTACTGTGATTATAGACAAACTTGACACTCCATGAATAGAATAGAAGTACGTTCCATCTAATTCTTCAAAAGTATATGGGAAATTGGCGAAACATCACATTCATAAAGATAAGGATATTTGCATTTTTTTGCATCGCTAATGTGATTTCTTTTTAAACTTATTAGTGTTATACGATATGTTCTTGATTTACAGGCCACATCTCAGTGACATCTGTTTCGCTCACGTTTGATCCAGCTTGATACAACATACAATCAGGGTTATAGCTAGAAGGAATTCTGTGCCGGCTGTAGGAAGGAGTTATGCAAGCGAAGCGAGCAAAGCGAGCGCAGCGCTCCGGGTTTCCACATAGAAAAAGCATTTGGAAGCATTTATTTTACAAAATACATCTTCGGCTGAAATGTAATGATGTTTAAAGCTCAAAATACACGATCTATGTAGAGATTTAAAACATTTTACGGTCATTTTAAAGCTTTCCTGTGCCGGTCGGAGGACTAATAAATTCAGCTCAGTGGCGGTCGGCTTCAGTTTGTGCCGGCTACTACCGACCGGCGCCGACCGCCGTAGCTATAACCCTGCATACAATACAGTGTTAAAATGTGGGATTCCTATGCTAATAAATACGATTAATCATTTGAATATACACTTTTTTAATGCAAATGTCGCGTCTATTGATTGGCTGGTACTGCGTGAAAATAATAAGCCCATAAACAAATCAGGTCTTCGTTAAAAAAATAAAAAATATCTGATACTTCGCATACCTCAAACATGTATAAAAATTCGATCGAAAAAAAAAACGATCTTTAAAACATGCTCCCAGTTATAACACCGGTAAAAGCATTTATTTGGAGTTGCTTGCCTTTGTGCGAGATCTTATAATGTTGGAAAAAAAGGGCAATTCGATATTTTCTTGTTCAAGAACAATTTACTCATCAATGAGTGCCATTTGGCAAAAGATTTCAATATCAATGAAAAGAAGAAGAGTTGCACTTTCTTTACATGCTAGCTGTAAATTATGAAATTCTGTGAGTTTGGAATAATAATGCCCGAAAGTTTGATTACTTTGTTTGATACGCGCTGTTGATTTCATCATAGCTACATAATACCGAAGCTGGTGTCTTGATTTTTATCTTATTTAATGCCAAGCGGTACACATGAAAGAGATTGCAGACGCGAGTGGTGTACTATCAATTGACTTCGATAGCGCGACTGCGCGAAAATTACGGCTGTCGGTTAAAGCTTGCGCGGATCAAAGAAGGTGTTTATGAAATACAAAAACAATCTCGAAATAAGAAATTACGTGTGAAATATCATAGCTCTACTTCAATCAATTATTTTTTTACCCCCTTCCATCAACTTGCTTGTATATCCACTTGACCTATTTTTAGCACAAGTGTATGCCGCGGTCTCTTTGTTCTTATCCCTCTTTATTATTAATGACGGATGCGGAGAAGAGGAGAAGAAAAAAAATGAGGGAACGAAACATTTTCAAACGGACTGTTCGATTTATCGAAACGAAATTAGGATTATTTTGCACCAGCGCATTTTGATAAGTGCCATTGACACCCGTGGTGATAAGTTAATAATGATGATAATCAGAACCTGTGAAATAGCTTACTATTATAGACAACTTGGAAATTAAAGCCACTCTCTTAAAGACCCTGTATAACATAGTGGAAGCCCCATCTGTAAAATTGTCAAACTTTAATAATCTGAAATATTGCGTTTGAGTGGAACACCCTGGAACACCAAACTTTAGTCAGTTGCATTGTCACCAGGAAAATACAAAAGTATTATCATCGAAAAAGAATTAATGTCCCAGGGACAAATAATTCTACAACATCGCAGTCTATGGGGGATGAGGGAAGGTCGCTCATTAATTTTCACTTTTAAAAGCACATGATCGTTTCGAACGGCAGTCTTCATGGCTTTATTTTTTAGACCTTGTAACAAAGAAGCATAGATGATCATTTAACTCAGATATTTTAATCTGTGCGCGTTTTTAAAACGATACTTTTTCACAACAATCTTTCTTGCGGATACACCCAAACTTACATTGTTATCATATTGTTTATATTTTCAGTATATAAAGCTTACTATGTATCTTTCAAACATCACCGTGGATTTTAACAGTGGTCTCTTGTTAATGATGAGGAACGATTGCAAACTTAAAGAACGAACCCGATTTAATTTGTAAGTGAGGCGTGTAGGTACGTTGACAGACAGATCGAACACAAGGTCATTGATCGAGTGATTCATTCATTCATTCATTCATTCTTTCATTCATTTATTGATTGATCGATCGATCGATTGATAGAAATATTGATTTGTTAATGTTATTACATAACATTGACATTTATGTAGCTACTTTTCGTAAATATTAGAAAGCGCTTTGACATGAAACAAAAACCGCAGAAATTCATATCGATGCATTTATTTATTTATTTATTTATTTATTTATTTATTTATTTATTATCTTTCTATGTATTCATTGACTTATTCATGCGTTCATTCATCCATTCGTTATTTTATTAATAATTTTCATTTCTTTCACCATAAGACATGATACATACGCGTTACTAACGGCTGATGGAACCCCCTCCCAGTATAACCAGTGGCGTTGGAATCACTGGCAAACACAATGCATGGGGGTGGGGGTGGAAAACTTTTATTCGCGAAGAAAGCCCCCCCCCCCTCCCACTCCCCACGCATTGCGCCACGGCGTGTAACAAAAGGACCAAAAGTGACTATTTCACCAACAGACAGGGGCGCAAATCCAGGGGGGAAAGAGGGGACATGTCCCCCCCCCTACGATTTTGAAGGTAGGGGACGCAATATCAAATGTCCCCCCCCCCCACGAATTTGCATGTGTGCATAAGTCTGTGAATTTTTTGGCAGGTAAAAAAGGTTTTTGACGTTGACCCCCTACCCCCCCCCCCGCTTGTCAGAAGCTGTTTGAGGTGTAATTTGGCAGGTAAAAACTTTTTTTGCCGGGCAAACAAATGG
>JZLH01S0009321.1:10577-22630 GCA_001188425.1 Eucidaris tribuloides
CATTTAATGCAAACAAAGGTAACATTCTTACTTTTCACACCATTCAACAAGCATTTCAATACAAACTTTATTTTTGACAAAAATCTAAAATTGATATTATTCATACTTTCTTTAAATGGCATGAAAAAAAAAACTTTGGCATTTAACTTGCACTCCATATCTCGAGTCGTTCGTAAAAGTCATCGCATAACTTTACAAAAAGCTAAATGAAACGCCTCCCTGGTCTGATTATCTATGTCTTCATGTGCATCCTCCAAGGTTATGCGACACCTTCATAATTACTTTTATTATTTATTAATACTTAATACTATTATTATTATTAATTATTATTATTATTATTATTATATTATTATTATTATTATTATTATTATTATTATATTATATATTATTATTATTATTGTCATTATTATTTATTATTATTATTGATTCCGCACATCATTTCAGATGACAGGAACTAGAACAGCGAACTTAATCACATTACCTCAAGGCATCCAGTCTCATGACCGATATGCCATTTACGCAACTAACACGGGTTTTCACCACGCCTTATTATAAATTAGATACTCACGAATCGCGATGTCATTGCAGTGCTTCCGCGTCCCTGCAACTCCTTTCTCCGCATCCTATTCCTTCTCTAATCTGTGAAACACTCAAATGTATGTGAGTACCCGGGACAGACCTTGTTACATTGTACTCCAGTGACGCTACCCGACTAGGTTTGTCTCCTGTGTCATATGCTCATAGCCCGCATCTACTCCAGGCCTCACTCAAGGCAATGCTATAGTCAGACCTTGTAGCCGATGTGGGACCTGTCACCCAAGTCCACCATGTCATTCCATTTGTGCCCATACAGATAATAACAATGCCAATCCAACATCCACGACATTTGTTGTGACGACAGAGACGGGCAGAACTAAGGTAAGAAACACAATAAACAAACTTTATCCAGTATAATTTAGGTCAGGGCGGCGGGCCAGGTAAAATCTTAGGAGGGGCGAAAAATCCGTCGAGGACAATTTGGGTAGCGGCCGAGCCGACGCGATCAAAAAGCAGCTTTTTTGCCCGCCCAAAGAAATCCGGGGGACTTTCGAAAAGCAGTAAAGTCCCCGTTATTTCCATATACTTGTCCAAAAATTAGAGGGCAGCCGCCCCCTGCCCCCGGTCCCGTACCATTGTTTGTATTTGTATGTAAATTTGATTATTTCGACCATGTGGAATCAAATAAATCTAAATCAATCAATCACATGAAACTGTATTCTAATATATAAATGTCTGATTTGTCCATGTTGTTTTATATGGTAATTGAAAAAAAAAAATCAACTCAAATCAAAATGCAATTTCGAAAGCACCTTATGTGCATTTACAACCAAATTTACATTGGTACTGTAAGCCATGTACTAGGTGTTAAAAATAAAATTTGTTAATTTTGATATGTAATACAGGGCGTAGGCTGGTTTGGGCATGGGGGCGGTGAACGGGGAGGGTGCACATCTTAGAGAGTGGAACTAAAATTGAGGAAAATCAGGCGTTGAAAGCAGAAAAGGGTGCAAATTTCTTTTTCTTGCCAGGGGCGGAACTCATATGGCTTCTGCGGGGGGGGGGGGTGCACGTGCACCCAGTGCACCCCCAGCCTACGCCTTGATTGTAATAACACAAGAACTTTACACCAGATAAAATGAGTATGAGTTATAGCTGAAGAGTGACTAGCGACTGCTAGACTATTCACTATCCACAGCCATTGTCTGTTGCTATTGTGCATGGACAAGGCACACACTCTGACACACACCATTTGATTTCTGTACAGTCTCAATTTTGTATAGGGGGTTGGATTTTGAGCAAAATCTGAACTCTAACTTTTTAAATAAGTATGAATTACATAAAACTGATTATTGATATCGTATTGAAACCACCTCCAACAAAAATGTTCACTCTTCAGCTATAACCCAAACTCATGACAGTATTATCTGGTGTATAGTTTTTGTGTTATTACCTATCAAAATTAACCAATTTTATTTTTAACACCTAGTAGTATGCCGATATTGTGATGGGGATATGTCATATAAGATTCGTTCATTCCAAGTTTATAGATATTATGTTTTCTATTCTCTTTCCTATTCTTCTTTCATTTTTTGATACTTAAATATTACACCGATTTCATATACATTGTGAAAAAAATATAATACAAAAGTAAAGGTTTACAACAAAATAAAAGGAAAATTAAATATACATACGAAGAAGCATAAATTAATATCTACTTTCTATATGAGTTCAGTAGATTAATTTGCAGTTATTTCTTATTCATTATTCATCAAACACTTGACGAAATGGTGGATCTCGATAATATACTTACCATAATGACTCCTTTGAACTCTTGTATAAATGAATGCAGAACTAGCACTAGGCTCGGCCACAAAGCAGTACATAACGTCAACGTCACTGAGATCTTCAACGATAAATGTATTCGTTCGAGTTTGACCGCTGTTGGATGTATGAAAGTAAGAGAAGTCTCTCCTCCCCATGGCCACATCACCGATGGCTATCTTGATTTCCTCGGGTCCAAGCAGCTGACCCACGGTGTCAGCTGTGACTGAACAGGACAAGATGGCTCGTCCTGGGTTGGCCTTGGTTGTTGACGTTTCAAAGCGATCTAGTGAAAATAAAGATAATGGACTTAGCTACGTCTAAAATCTAAAATCATATTCCATAAAATGCACACCACAATGCAATTTTTTATATATTTCGAATTTCTTGGCGTTCGAAAATTTCATGTGGGCCTTTATTAACTGTAAATACTGTGAGGTTCAAAAATTGTGTTAATTCTACACACAAAGAAAAAATAAGTACAAAGTTGCGCCTTTAAAAGGTGCACCCATTGCGAAAGGTGCAAAGTTGCACCCATAGAGGTGCTCCTAGTGTAACATTGCTAAATGTGCAAATTTGAACCTATTTTTCTTAGTGTGTTTGCCCTCCATTTAAACACTTAATTTCAAATCGAATATATTACTGCATCAAATAAGATTGAACCTCAACTGCAATAGACATTTAATAAACGTGTATGGAATTTGGTGCTGTTCAAAGGAAATGTTCTTATTATTGCTTATAAGCAAAATAAAAAAAAATAACGATGTATATTGACGTTATTGAAGAGGTTTATTGATCAAACAAATTGGCGTAACTAAAGGGGGTCTGGGGCAGGGGGGCAAATAGAGAGGCAAACGAAAAAAAAAAACCTAGGCGGACCGAGCTACAAATTATGCATAGTACACCTTTTTATTTGTAACTTGAAATAAATTTATCAGTCCAACTCCGTATAGCAATTACCCCTTACTTTTCATTCAAAACTTCTGTTCATTCCAGTATTTAAGTGCCATCCTTGATTTGCACAACAAAGCACACTCATGCTCATAATTATGGAACATTTTAAAGACATTTTAGAAGTTGCCATTTTTCCGTGAACTGTACATCTGGGATCAATATTTGCTCAACCCAGGTGAAACAATTATAAGCTAAGTATTTCAGGAATGCTGAGCATTTTGTAGCGTCCGACTCAACACTAAAATCGGTGTTTACAAATGGCGGTATTCAGAGTTGTTGTGTTGTGTTTTTTTTAATTACTTTAATTTAATACTTTTTCGTGATTTTTTGTGGATTAAAAAAAATATATATGTAATGTGTTATTGCGCTCAAATGTATTTTAGTTTTACTTAAGTCATCTCATGAAATCCAAAAATTGCCTTCACATACTGCGTTTATGAGAAAGACTTGTCTTGAAAATTTTGGACGATATAGGAGAAAGAACTGAAGTATCCCCCCAAAAATATTCCAGAATTATGACCATGAGTGTAAATAGGACAGTCTCATCGTGGCATAGGTACCACGTATATTTCAGCATTTTTTTTATTCCACGAATCATCCAGATAGGTAATTTCACTCTTTTCGCGAATGCTGACGTGAAGTGAAACCCACTCCTAGCAAGTGAATGAAAACGTTCACCCTTCAACGGGTGAATTTGAGGAAAGAGTAAATAAAGAGTGAATAGTGAGTGAACATTTGATGTTTTCACTCATTTTGGATGACTTCAGGGGTAAATTCAACAACACGATAAGAGTATGTCAATCGTAAGGCTAGTATGTCATAAATGTGTCTAGACTATAATTTATTGAAAGAAAAGAGACTGAAGCCATCAGTTTTGTAATTATTTCAGGAATCATGCCTTTATATTACCGCTCATAGATCAGTAACGAATAAATGTAATCTACGGTATACATGAAATTCTTTCCGGACTTACCAGTCTGACATTTATCCCCAATCCAGCGTGGATGACACATTGACGACTTACAGGATCCTGTCACTGAATTGCAGTCTGCCGCTCCACCAGAACAATGACAAGTCTTAGAACAGGAATCAAAACATCCTGAAACTAAAAAGAGAGTAAAGGTAGCTTGCCCAGGGTCTAGTGCAGAACTAATTCATTTATCTGCACTCCTTCGGAAAACCTGGTTGATATGTATATCATAAATCATTATACTATCTAATTGAATGAGTAAATAAATACATAATTGATAAAGATGTTAATAAATAGTTAGGCAGAAAACTAACTACCTGATATAGTTATGTAGATGAATGCTAGACAGATAGACAGACAAATGGATATATAGAAAGTTTAGCATTTATATGTCTTTTTTATCTTTTGATATACAGATAACTAACTTCATAGGAAACGTAGATGATACTTGAAACGCAGTTACTCCAGGCTATTTCAAATTATGTAAAACTGAAACTTACACAGGTTACAATTATCTGTCAATAACAGGACGTCGGTAGTGTACCCTGTAGCGCATAGACCCTGAGAATCGGTACAGTATCCAGTAGCCTTCTCGCAAACACCGTTACCAAGACAATTGCACTTTTCTACGCAGTTTACACCAAAGTATCCGACAAGGCACATTGATGGAACTGTCAGGAAAGAGAGAAATTAATCCATATGTGACCTGTCGCCACAATATGATCAATAAGTCATGATGGAAGTTTTGTGTAAATTCGGTTAATAGTCGAGTTGGGTTGCAAAAGTTTTTTTTTTCCGGATTCTGATCTTGTATCTGTCCAAATTTTAGGACCAGTTCAGAAGTACGATTTTTCTGGAATTAATCTTCGACAATGTTTTTGCGGAAGCTTGAGAATTTGGCAAAATTTGATCTTCACATCACTAAGATTAACCACAATGTAACCCAAAATATAATTGATTGTTGTCCAATATCTTTAAGTCCCCCTGTAATAATTCTGGTATCACAACAAAGCTACTGAACTATTCATTAGCGGTGACTGTAAGAGCTAAAAGGATTTTCCAATCCACAGTTCTCTCTTGGAGAGTGACTAGTTTTACTGAGCTTTCTACGGATTAGTTGTGGAAGGCCTCCCATTTCGCATGAATGAGCACTATCTTTGAGGTCGTTTTTCTCCGCTTTCCTGGTAATGGCTTAGGAGATACTCCAAACTTGTGAGCAAGGTTTTGAATGGGTTTGCTTCATCCATCCTAGACAAATTATACATCTCTTTAAGACCGTATAAAAACACAATTTCTTATTTTGTTGGCTTATCATGCATTTTGTGGTGACAGGTCACATAAGAAATATCAAACGTCATATTCAGCATGTCATTGACAACAGAGGCTTTCTCAAATGGTACAACAAAACGTTTGTCACCATAATCTCATCAGTGGCTTTGGTTTACCTTGACAGCCAGGTCCCAACCAGCCAGCCTCACAATGTCCTGGACATTGTCCTGTGGAGCGATTACAAGGTGATCCCTGAGAGCAGTGACAATCTTGAGCACAGTCGACGCCAAACTTCCCTGCTGTACATGCTAAGACGCATCAAGAAAATTGAGGTAACATCACTTCAGAGAATTGAAGTAGAATTGTTTGAAGTGGCAATAAAACAAGTTAAAAGAAACATTGTAGTCTGGATTTCTGAACTGGCAAAAGGCTGTCAAAATGTCATTTATCTTGAAATGCAAAAGAGTTTCCACCCACGAAACATGCACAGGAGTATAAGACTGATTAAGAGAACAATGTTAAACGTAAGAAATTCTGACTAATCCAACCAGCTAACAATTCTTTACTATTTTCAATTCATTGAACAACGATTATTGTTGAATGTGATTTCAAATTCTTCCTTTTGAAATAATGTGGAGTTGGCAATATCCTTCGTGGCTCTCCATGGGTCCTATTTTTATCGTTTCCCAATAGAATTAAAATATTATGTTTATGCTTGATTCTCCTTAAAGGCAGGGGATCTCTTTTGCATGCCTGAAAATTAGCATTGTTTAGATACAATCGCATTTAGAAGAAAATGCCATCTGGGAACTATTAGCAAAATATAGGAGCTAGAAATTCAGTTTTAGTGAAATTATAGTGACCGTTAGACTCTGATTAGAATTTTTTTCTCGCGAGAAAAAAATTGCTGCCATAGAACGTACACTAAACGGCTATTTTTCTCTTTAGCATTTTCCAAATTCTAGGTAATAATTGCCCCCCGGATTTCAGAGACACGCCCTTCATCAATAGCCTAAGGGCATGGGTTATCTTTTCCTAGTCTGCGAGGATGTTTGCAAATGAGATCCAGTGCCTTTAAGTAAACAAATTAGAGACAAACCCTTCAGCTGGGAGATCCACTCTAGTTTGTGTATAGTCGCTACAACTCTCTGGTTTTATGTTTGAACTCATTTGGTTCTTGAGGCATTTTCAAGTGTTCCCTATCATGTCACTAACCTTTAAAATCCGATAGGTAATGATTAATGATTCTAGAATCTCCTTCGAAATTCCAGTCGATGTGAATGCGTTCTCTGGAAATATATATATTTTTTCTGATATAATCTTTGTATCGGTGAAATTTAAGCCCGCCATAAAATACTGTCTCTCTCATCTTCAAAGAGATGTTACAAGAATACCTTCACAACGGAGCTAAGGGTGCATTTACTTACTATCATTGCAGTATACCCCGGTATATCCAGAAAGACAATTACATCCATAGGGATCTGGTAGACAGAACTGACTTCCCTCACACACAGAAGGCACCTTTCCTGGACCACATTCAAGTTCACATTCCCAACCGTAGTGATTCTCTCCACATGCTTATATAAGTAAAGTAGACATAAAATTTTCTACAATAGTAATGTTAGTGTGCTCAATTTTAGAATCACATTGTATTTTATTAACATAAATTAAGATATCAAAAGAACAGGTCTCATAATACAACTAAACAGCAAGGGTGCCAAAACTATTGACAAGTTACTTTGCGACTTTGTGGAGCGTGAAAATGATACAAGCATTTCCTCCCAAACTTTCCTCCTGGTATTTAGAAATGATAGTCTGTGGTGTAAGTTGTTAGAGATATTTAACACTTTTTAAAGTATGGTTCTATGAGTTATTTTTTTGTTGTTGTTAGATGAAAACATTTCTAGGTCCTTCGAAAAAAGGGTTAACATTCTCTCCAAGGAAAACACTACAGGCGTTATTCAACATTTTAATTTAAAAGAAACAACAGGTACGTCGACTTATTGATAGGTCTTTTAATATTTCTTCGCTAATTAACACTTCATAATAAATGTAATAAATAAAGACTTATAGATGTATAATATAATATATCACGGAAATAAGTGGAGCAAGAAATTACAAAGGAGATCTTTTTCGTCTCGCCTGATCAAAGTTTGGCAGAGACTTCGTAATCACTGTTTCTGTTAGTCTGTTGGGCTGTTACGAAAACGTTAAATTTTGATGTTAAAGTTTTTAATTGTTGTTTAACTCGCTCTCATTTCTTTATTTCTGCATCAATTGTATTCAAACTTGGTACAAATAATCCTTGGGTAATACGACATGTGTGTTGATGTGGATGATGAGGTCAAAGATCACCCAGGGGTCAAAAGGTCAAATGATATGAGGCCGTGTGCATGTTTTTCTTTAAGTTTTTGTTTAACTTTCACTCATTTGTTTTTTGTGCATCAATTTTGTTCAAACTTGGAACAAATGATAAGTGGGTAATACCACATTTTGGTTGATGAGGATTGAGAGGTCAAAGGTCATTTAGGGGTCAAAAGTTCAAGTGATGAGGCCATATTAACTTGCTCTCATTTATTTATTTCTGCATAAATTATGTTCATACTTGTTCCAAATGCTCCTTGGGTATTACATGGGTGTTGATGAAGACGATGAGGTTAAAGGTCATCTAGGGGCCAAAAAGTTATATTGCATGTTAAACTTTATTGATTGTGAAATCAGGCGAGACTCGTGGTTCGCGAATCACCTTGTTATTGAAAGTAAGAAATATCGGACACGTTTACAGATTTTGTGATACGTACCTGTCAGACAATTTTCTCCCATAAACCCAGGGGGACAGATACACGTCCCTGATTCCTGGTGACAGACACCTCCATTATAACAGATATCACACACACCGAGACAGGTAGGTGGATCCCATCTTCCTGGAGGGCAAGCTGGGAGAAAAATGGAGGAAAAGGGTCGCAAAAAATTCATATCATCAAAACAAAGTGTGATTTAATGTAAACGCATGTACTCAAAGGTATTGGCTAACATTTACCACAGTTAAAAAAAATCTGAGCCGCATGATTCCCCATGCTACCAGTGTCTTTGATGAGGTCTAAAAATGAAGCCCTGAAAAAATTGTATTTCAAAATGATTATTTAGTGCTTTAAAAAAGTGAAAATCGTAAGTTGACCAGATTCACTTGCCCATTTCCTCCCATAGACTTACTGTGTGTACACCTAGGTTACTCGCCCCGAGTTCTATTGTCCATTCGTGTGTAACTTGCCCTTGGCAGTATAACTTTCCACTATAGCCTAAGTGGCTATAGCAAATACAACAAAACACAAAAGGACAATAAAAACATTGTGTTCCATCAACCAAACACTAAGAAATAAATCTGTAAAGAATGCACATTTAAACAAGCGAAGAATGTTTTACAGCTGAGGGAAATGTCGTGTCGCATAATCTACTTAACTTGAGAACTTGTTTTGATCTTTCATCATTCTAACGAAAAAGGTGTCTACTCTATTCTGATATCAAACACATTATACCAAAAAAAAAAAATAGAAAAAATAATACGTCCTCTGTCAGGGTGGACACAAGCTGCTTTTTTGTATGCATAATGCATTACAGTAATATCATGTTTTATTTTTGTTGTTGTTGATTATTATTTTTTTATTATTATTATTATTATTATTATTATTATTATTATTAATTTGTTATAATCAAATTGATATTTTTGTGTATGTTTTTGAATTATGTTGATTCAATAAAACATATGAAAAAAGAACACAATTTATACCAGACAGATAAAACATGCCCTCTTAAAACAGAATTAAGACTGCTTGTTGCAATAGGCGGGGAGAAATAAAAAGGTTTAGAGTAAAAAGAAAAATACAATACTCAATGAAATTCCTGATTCAAGCATAGTTTGGTTTGAAAAGTTTACTACCTTGTATAGGTCCGTATAAGGTATTTCGATGATATAACATGAACTGTGAAATGAAAACCGCTTATGCAAAAATGTGTGTCTGTGTGATTTGGGGAACAGATTATTCCAAATTGAAGTCAAACAATCAGGTTAGTGACATAACATGATTAATAATTACTTCCGAACGCCATGTTTGGTTACAGAATGCAGAAAAGTTAAATAATAATAATAATAATAAAACTTGACTTCATATATAATAACTGTTTTTATGCAGTATAACTTGGCGAATATTCTACCCCTGAATTTCTTTTTTGCCTCTAAAGAACAAAGTTTGTGGTAAATCATCAATTGCAAGCCAAAATTCTTAATTTTGTTTCAGATACCTTTTTCAAATCATCTTCATGTCTAGATCTGACAGTTAGAAATTGCAAGGACCATACATTTTGACTAATCGAACCACAGTGGTTTTTTAATTGTTATGTAAAAAAAATAAAATATGCTTGAGTCAATAAAGGTACTTGGTTTCCAAATTAAGTATCAAAAGGCATCCGATAAAGTTATTTTCTGCAGTTATTGTTCTTAATTCCTGAGGGCTCAGTGTGTCTGTGACTATAAGTTGCTTGATAAAGATATAAACGAAAATCTGTAAACTGTATGTAAGCAAGATTCCATCTGTAAACCTATGTCAAGTAGCAATTTCACAAAATTTCAAAACGCCTGTAAATAAAAAAAAAACATTACGTAGAAATGAATATAACTTTAGTCCAACCAAGATCTTCTCATTTGATTTATTTTTTATATTCAAAGCCCCGAAATGTGCATACACGCAAAACAACAATAACAATATTATACAACAGCAACAATTAACAACCGAACACCTCTAACTACTACTACCACTACTACTACTACTACTACTACTACTACTACTACTGTTACTACTATTACTACTACGACCACTACTACTACTACTACTACTACTACTACTACTACTACTACTACTACTTCTACTGTTACTACTATTACTACTACCACTACTACTACTACTACTACTACTACTACTACCACCACCACCACTATTACGTACTACTACTACTACTACTACTATTACTACTACTACTACTACTACTACTACTACTACTACTACTACTACTACTACTACTACCATTGCTACTTATACATGTATGATTATTATTGTTGCGTTATTGTTTAGAATAATAATTACAATAATAATACTTATTAACTTTAGAATTATTACTATCATTATCCTTCTTCTTCTTGTTCTTCTTCTTCTTCTTCTTCTTCTTCTTCTTCTTCTTCTTCTTCTTTTTCTTATAAAATTCAACTACTGCTATATCGATGGAATGGTTTTTTCCGAAAATATATTGCTTCGGATTGAGTAAATCATTTCTAGTCATAAATGTGTATAATATTGCGTATTTTTCAAGATTTTTTTTAAGGAAGAATAGAAATTGACGGTAATTGCTCATTTATTGTGGGTCATGTTTTTGTATACAGGAATAACTTCGCAGACGTCAGTAATTTGGTGCATACGCTGGATGAAATCTGAAATATGTGTAAAGGAGAGGCAATTACTTTTTTAATTTGTTTAAGAATGAAGAAGAGGGAAAGTGTAGATTTTAAACAGTTGAGGACCAAGCACCGAGCCCTGAGGAACAGAGAAGTTGAGATGTACTGGTTTGGAAGTAGCATTACGTATGCAGAGTGCCTGTGATCTGTGAGAGAGGTATGATCTAAGCCACTCGAGAGGTATTCCACCAATGCCAATGTCTTGTTGTCTCTTCAGTAGGATATTATGGTCGACGGTATCGAATGCACCACTCAAATCCAGCATGATGAGTCCAACCACCTTCCCATTGTCCATTTCTGTGAGAACATCATTTTGTACTCGTACGAGTGCAGTCTCAACACTGTGCATTTCTCTGTATGCTGATTGAAAACTGTCCTGCAGCCCATTTTCATTCAAAAAAGCCTGCAGCCGAATGGAAACAACACGTTCAGTTCTATTGTCCATTCGTGTGTAACTTGCCCTTGGCAGTATAACTTTCCAAATTTTTGTATTCTAGGGTGTTTATTTGTCCATTTGAACACTACTATGTAGCTCAGATATCAAAGTTTGACAATTTTTTTAAATTGAAGCTCCTCAATGTTAGCCTATCACTTTAAAATGAAGTGAAATGTTTTGATTGTTCCGAATAGTTGGGATGTGTGTTATTGTACAAGACAAGAAAATAATCAGAGAATTATGTGTTTACGATAAAACGCTGTCCACCTAAGTCGACATAAATCTTGTTATATCCTAGATCAAAAGGTATCCTTGTAGTGATTGGCCAAGGTTGGCTCACGTGACATAAAATAGTTTCACCACCACCCGAGCTCTGCCAAAAGATAGATATCCCAGAATCGTGACGTCACAATATCGGTATAATTTCCGCTATACCGATATCATGACGTCACAAACCACTGCCCCAACGTATGCGTGTGAAGACTCTCCCCTATGGAACGCCCTCCTGGACAGAAAACGTCATGTAGCGTACGTACGCTCGAGAGTACGTACTCTCAATA
>JZLH01S0009326.1:3372-13742 GCA_001188425.1 Eucidaris tribuloides
GTATGTTGTATGTATGTATGTATGTATGTATGTATGTATGTATTATTATTATTATTATTATTATTATTATTATTATTATTATTATTATTATTATTATTATTATTATTATTATTATCATTATTATTATAGATACCACACTTCACTTTTATCCGCAAATTTTGCTCATTTGTATCTTTCCGGGGTTTAGATTTACATTTTTTTCCTGGATGGTGTTGTTTGATTCGATATATTGTTTTTTTTATCTTTTAACTGGCATAATCTAAATTACAAAGCAGAAGAAATAAATCCCAAAGGAGGATAATCAGTGACTAATCGATTACAGTATTGAAATTTACATCTAAACATTTTGAAATTTCTATACTTTGTAAACTATATTTAAATCTTCAAGATTTCCATAAAAAATACCACATGATTTGTAGCTGAAAGTGATTTATATTATTCTCAGTTATTATCGTTATTGTTAGAAGTATTATTGTTATTATTACTGTTATTACTATTATTATTATTAGTAGTAGTAGTAGCAGTAGTAGTAGTAGTAGTAGTAGTAGAAGTAGTAGTAGTAGTAGTAGTAGTATATGAAGATAGTTGAGATGGTCATTCGTCAGATTTGTAAGATAATGTCGATGGATATGAATAGAAAAAAAGGGAGAAATTGAATACATAGTGGATACTTTAAATTCTTTTCTGTAAAGGAAGGAGACCAGATATTTTCTGGCCATTAACCCCAAATCCTTCCGATTTCTTAAAATGTTGATACGACTTGTTAAAGGCAAGGTTCACCCTAACATTAAGTTGGTTTTAATAAAAGCAGAACAATGAGAGAAACATATTAATGAAAGTTTGGCGAAAATACAACAAAGAATAACAGAGTTATGGGGTTTAAAAGTTTTGAATTTGTGACGTCACATGCGAGCGGCTCCCAATATGTCATGTAATATAAATTCCATAAATTGCCATTTTTTAATGGTTCATGATAACTGAATGAGTTTTTTTTTTCATAGAAGCATGTATGAAATAATGTTTCTGATAATATATTGAATATACAGATAAAATCATCATATCAATTTCTTAACAACAGAAAATGTTCCTATTTTGCGCTGAGAAATACGGGATTTTATAGGCACTGGTCATGCACTACTGATCTCACGCCGCACTGTGTGGAGCGTGTCTATTGCTTACATTCACACTCGAACGCGTAATAATAAAGGCTGTGAAGATTTCTGACTGAGAGAAAATGGTGTCTGTGATTGGTTTTTGCCAATTCCGCGGGCCTTCTCCTAGCCATTAAATTTTGATTTTTACATTTTAAAATCCTCAGACTTCCCACTACAAACACTCATCGTCAATATATTTATAGATAGCGCACTTTCATTTTATGAAGCGGCAAAGTCAGAAAAAAATGAGAAAAACGGGGATCTTCCACGAGATTTTTTTTACCAAAAAGGAAGTCTTTAGACTCAATTCCGCGGGTCAAAACATTGACTTTGGTCACATATTTTGATCTAACCTTAAAGATAAACCTTTGATTATCATAAATCTCGTGTCAATAGTATATAAAGCTTGTAGATTTGTTACAATGGCAAAACATGTGCCAAAAACGACGGTTTTAGTTCCAGTTTACCATTGTGTTGCAAAACTCTAGACCATAAATAAAGTAAAAGATCGCTTAGAAATTGATATGTTTCAAATTTCTGAGAAAATGGCACTTTTATGGAATTTATAGCACATGACATGTGGGAAGCTGCTCGCATGTGACGTCACAAATTTAAAAGTTAAAAATTCCATAACTCTGTTATTCTTTGGTGGATTTTCGTCAAACTTTCATTAATATGTTTCTCCCATTGTTCTGCTTTTATTAAAACCAACTTGATATCAGAGTGAAATTTGCCTTTAAGTCTTCAAGATTTCCATCAAAAATGCCACACTGATTTGTAGCTGAAATTGATTAAGATAATTCTCAGTTCTCATTAGTATTGTTATTATTATTATTATTAATGTTATAATTACAGTCCTGGACAAAAGTTTGGAATAATGTTTATTTCTTTGCGTAGCCCTGTTTTATTTATTTATTTATTTATTTATTTGCTGTTTTATTTAATCAGGGTTGCCTTGTTAGTTGTACACAACTGCTTTTCGCAAGGGCCCTGCCATTCATTGAATAAAAAGCATGAAAGATATGATTATCACACTATACAATATATATCAGAATTATTAAAGGGCGGTGCCAGGCTGGTAGCAGGTAGTCCCTAATAATGCAAAATATTTCAGTTTACGGGTGAAAAACCACCCCTCCCCCCCCCCAAAAAAAGAAAAAAAAAGAAAAAAGAATAGACAAAAAAGTAGTAAAAGGCTAAAAAAAAAAAACCCTGCAAACTCCCCATACCAGCAATTCAGTGTCGCCCCAGGTGAGCAACCCCCCACTTGTAAACAATCTCTTTAACTCTTAGCGTGCCGAAGTCGCAGATCTGCGACAAGTAATACTCGTAAAGTCCATAGAGGTTGAAATCCTCCGGCACGTTAAGAGTTAAAGAAACAACACCCCCATCGCTACACCCCATACACACTGACAAGAAACACTGACCCACAAGCCTGCTAGTGCAAAGAACACAGGCCAACACACACACACTGAAAGCAATTAAAACTCTTTAACACCTTACAGTGCAGATTTCTTACAAATAATAATCAATTACACATGAAGAACATTTCATTACTAAGTTCAAATGAGCTTCAGTCAGGGGCGTCGCCAGGGTAACATTTTAAGGAGGGGCGAAATCCGTCGGGGAAAATTTTGCCTGCTAAACCAATTATTAATTTATTAGCCAAAGTGCAAGCCGAACAGCGTCCAACAAGCGGGGACAAGGGGTCGACGAGGACAAAGAGCATTTTTAGCCTGCTATTTTTTTTTACTAGCAAAATCAACAACAATAGGAAGGCAATATTTTCAAGAAAAAAAACAGTAAAATATCTGTCATTTTCATAATAAAATAGGGGATGGCCGCCCACCCCTGACCCCCCTGTGGTGTCGCCCTTGTCGAGATCCAATCTCTTCTTCGAAAATTACCCCCTAAGTCATATCCATTGGACCCTATTCCCATCATATTATTGAAAGATTGCTCATCCACATTCGCTCCTATTATTTCACAGATTATTAATTTAAGCATTGACCAGGCCAATGTTCCTTCATCCCTGAAAGTTGCTCATGTCATTCCACTCTTGAAAAAACCTTCATTGGACCCAGATGTACTCCAAAATTATCGACCCGTCTCTAATCTTTCATTTCTGTTCAAAATTCTTGAAAGGATTGTCTTTTCTCGACTCACTGATTACTTTTTGAAAATGATTTATTCGATCCTTTCCAATCTGCATACCGTCCTCACCACAGTGTCGAAACCCTTCTGGTCAATGTGTTCAACTTCATCCTTCGGGAAATGGACCGAGGTGTACATCACTGCTATGATTTTACTCGATTTGTCCTCTGCCTTTGACACCGTCAATCATGTTATTTGGTTAAACACTCTTCGTTCTTTTGGCGTCACAGGTCAACCATTTGCGTGGTTTCAGTCATATCTTTCTTGTCACTCAGAAAGCATTTGTATCAATGACTGTAAATCAAATGCTATGCCTCTCACTCATGGTGTACCACAGAGTTCTGTTGGCGGGCCCACTTTATTTTCTATTTACTTGATCGGCTTGGGACATTTTACCGCCAGATAACATAGGCTATCACATTTATGCTGATATATTTCCTTTAAACCCAACGAGACTGATGCTGTAAATGCCGTGCATCACCTTGAAGACTGCTTGGTTGATGTTCATTCTTGGTTGAATTCACATTCATTGAAGCTTAACTCCTCAAAATGCGAATTTCTTTTATTCGGTTCGAAGGCGCAATATTATGTAAAATTGTCCTGAAGTCGATTTCTTTTTCCGGGCATGCGATTAATGTGTCCCAAAAGTATAAATCACATGTATAATTATTATTATTATAATACTATGAAGATAAGTTGAGATGGCCATTCATCAGATTTTTAAGATAATGTCGGTGGATATGAACAGAAAAAAGAGAAATTGAATACATGTTGGGTACTATAAATTCTTTTCTGTAAAGGAAGGAGATCGGATATTTTCTGGCCATTAACCCCAAACCGGAAACTTAGTGAAGCTGAGATATAAATTAACACCTTATCTTCGTTGAATGATGCTTTAAAATGGGTTTTAGGGTTTAGTAACAAAGTCGAAATGATTGCATACAATAGAATGTTGTTGGAATGACGTGCTTGTAACCTTAATTTTAGTGGGTGAGATTTGGCATGAGGTCGTCTGATATTTTGGGATAAATCTTCAATTCCGTTCATTCAATTTACGACCTCGTTGAACCAAAGGATATCCGGTTTTCATTCAAACTTTATCCATAACGATCGACAAAGCAAGGCCATCTGATGATCAATGCTTCGATTGGTGGGAAATGATTCGAGACATCTTCATCAAGGGAGGGATGCTTTGGGAGAATATGTATTTTTGGTACGTCTAAATTAATTTTGATGTAAAAACTATTTAGGTGATGTAATTTCATTGCAATTGATACTAAAATAAATGCATAAATGCAGATGTGCGTTAAAGTATATACATTATAATGGCGGGTTATTATATGTTTGTAGTAAAATAGCTCTGAGCTATTAATATTTTCCTTGAGACTAACGTCAAGTCGTTCCAGTATTTGGGTCCAGTAAAGAAAATTGTTTTGTGTGAAAAAAGGTCCGCGTACGGGGCAATTGATAACAATTCGAGTGTCTGGTTGGATAAGAATGGATTGTTGTGTTTAAGGCAAACATAGAAGAAACTGCAGGAGGTAAATTACCATGGTGAAGTTGAAACATAAATACTCCAAGATTAAAGTGATAAACATCATCAAATTTTAGGATACTTGTTTTAAAATAATGAATAAGTGTGGCTGTGAAACGCGGCATTATTTATATTTCTAAGGGCTCGCATTTGAATGAGAAAAATTTTATTTACTTGTACTCTTGCTGAATTACCCCATGCTAATATTCCATAATTGATATGTGGCGAAATAAGTGTAGAGTATAGCAAACGAAGTATGTAATCGGGGAGAAATGTTTTTAATTTCTGCAATATACCAGTATTCCTTGAAAGAGTTTTGACAAATAGTATTTATGTGAAACTTCTATGTTAATTTGCTATCGCTATGTAAACCGAGAAACTTCGTTGAATTAACTTGGGCAATAATAATATTATCAATGGTGATATTACCATGCAGAGTATTCAAAGAATTGCTAAAAAGCATGTAATTTGTTTTATTAACAGTAAGTAATAATTTATTGGCTCGGATCCAGTCAAGTACAGAATTTAATTCCCTATTAATATTGTCAAGAAGTGTATGGGGGTTTTTGTGTGATGAGAAAATGTTTGTATCATCTGCAAAGAAAATAAATGATAAGTTGTTTGGAAGAGTAAAAAAAGTCGTTCATATAAATAATAAAAAGGAGAGGACCAAGAAGAGACCCTAGCGGAACACATGATTTGCAAAAATTATGTGTGATGTCACTTAAGACAATTTATTTACTTACTTTAAACACCACTTTGAAAATCATGAAAAGACCGCGCTAGGAATCCCCATAGTTCTGTCTGTCTCCTCATATTTGTTTTTATTAGCCATAGAATTCAAACGGCCTTGACTTATCTTGTCGCAACGGTTACCCCTGCAAAAAAGGCACAGTAGCGACATACGACGGATAGTTACCCCGCTGGTACCGCGCTGCGCACGAATGCGCCGCTATCGCAGCGCGGTATTCTCGGTTTTAAAGCCCATGTTATAAAAATGCTAATATATCATTCATTTATTTGTCATTCATTACAGGGGAGTACGAATTGTCGCTTCTTCAACAATTGCTGCGACGTTTTCCCTTAATTCACCAAGTCGTTGTAGAACCAGGAAACTCCGCCATGTCGCAATACCAGTCTTTGGTGGCTTCGAGCGAAAGTGCCCTCAACGGTGTAACATTTGAATGGCGCTGCGAATCTTTCCAGGAATTTGAAAAGACCTTCTCCGGTAATACAAGGTTTCATTTAATCAGCGCCATGAACTCATTATATTACGTGGATGACGTAGTGGAAGCAATCCGATATTTACATGGATGCCTAGAGGAAAATGGATTCCTCGTAATTTCCATAAGATCAGGTATGAATGAACAGGTATCGTACCATTCTTCTTAATCTTTTCCCCCTTTCAGTTTTTTTTTTTATGATGTGACTCCAATATGAATCACGACTCCCTTTCTCGACACCTTTTTCTTTGTTTTTTCTCTGTGGTTGGTAAAAATATGTTGCATACAGGGTTGCACTTTAGCACATAACAGATTACACGATGAAAATAACGCAATGTATGCTAGATTCACACTGCTGATCTGTCAACTCGATCAGGCCCGATCAAGCCAATTTTTTTGCCTTTTCGGTTTAGTTCGGCCGGTAATCAGGCTCAATCTACCGGCATCCGTCTGCCTTGATCGACATCGTTCTGATTACTTACTCGAATATTTTTTAAACGCCAAAAACATTCGAGAAGGGAGCCAGGGCGTTGTCGATCACCACGATCAAGGTAGATTGATCCCGATTACCTTGCCGAGCTTGACCAACCAGGCTCAAAATTGGCTTGATCGCGCCTGATCGAGTTGACAGATTGGCAGAATGAGTCGATTTCACTGGAGAAGACGTCGCCGCAACTCCCGCGACTGAGTCGCGGCGACTCGGGCGACCGCCGGGAGACCAAAAAATAGCTTGCGCTGTCTCCAAGACCTGCTGGAGATATCTCCCCAGTCGCAGAGACTAATTAGGTAATTGATATCCATTAATTGATTCATCATTAATTCGATGGAGAAGTCGCGGCGACGTCACAAACACTTCCCCGAAACTTTGGAGACCAGTTTTCGACTTGAGTTAATTAATTTGATGAAGAAGCCATGTCGACGTCTTCTTGAGATTTGTGGGGTCTTCAGGGAGTCGCGGGACAATCTAAATTATGTTTGATTTCTGTTGGAGACTTATTCCACCAGGTTTCGGAGACGTCGTATTGACGTCTCCACGACCGTCGCTGTGACCTCCTGGAGACTAGAATTCTCAAGGAAACGTCGCGGGGAGGTCGCGGCAAGACCTGCTGGAGACTGGAAGAAGACTCCAACAAAAATGGAACGTGTGTGATTTTCCTGCGACTCCCCGGAGACCCGGCTAGTCTCAAGGAGACGTCGCAGATATTCGTTTCGCCAACTGGTCACCAAATAGTCTCCAGGCCAGTAGGATGCCGACCTTTACAGTCAGACGGCACTACCAGAGATAATGTGGCCTTTGATCAAGGCCTCGTGGCTTAATGATATCCCCTGTCGGCGCGATACCCCGCTAGCGTCTGGAACGAGACTAACTACGCTAACTCCAGTGGCGAGGAGTGAGCACGGAACTAAGTTCCGTGGGGGTGAGCAGCAAATTTTTTCGGTGGGCAAGCAGTTTACGCTGCTTGAGACTAAATTGGCGTAGATTCGGCAGGCTTACTAATATTCATGAGCTTGGAAATCTCGCTAGCTGACTTTATTTTCTAAGTTTCGTTTGACGGAATAAACCTCATCTCCAATCTAATTTTAACAAAGATGATAAAAATAGCTTTGAAAATATTGTTTCCTACAAGATTCGAACCAAGGATCTTCAGATATGAAGACTACCCTCAAACCACAGAGCTAGCTGCGATTTGGTGATGAGCATTGGTAATTTTGTGATAATAGTGTATGTAACCAAGTTGTTCCAAGGTGTTAATATTAATAGCCATACGTCATCGGCCGAACGAGATTTGATATTAATGAGCCTACCGAATCTACGCCAATAATTATAGTCTGAACCGTGTAGGCTTTCTAGTTAGTCTCTTTTCAGGCGCACGGGATAAAACTACTGCTCAGAGGCTTGGAAGGTGTGAGGGGCACAACCAGACCCACAATGCCTTGTCAAAAGGCTAAAAATAATGAGGCAAAAACCTGGGATTTTTACCAGCCCACAAGACTTCTCTGTGCACTCTGCATACATGATGAGCTGAGACACTTTTGTAAATTACAATAATTCATGATTACAATGGTGTGTGATTAAGATATGAGCACAACAACATAGAAAACACTTAAAACTTTATGCCTATAATGTGTTTCATTTGATTTCATCATTGATTAAATTATGAAAGTTAAGGTCAAAAAGATAATTCAAAAACAAATTTTTCTTGTCTCTTTATCAAGCTAAAATGATAGCTAAATCTGGTTACGTCTCCCTTATCTTTAACATCATTGTAAAGACCAAGTATTCAGCTTTCATTCTATGGCATTTGTTTTGCTATTTATGTTTATTACCAGACAGGATGCAGCAAAATGTCAGAAAGATGCAAAATGTGACCATGGGTTTTTGCATTCCAGGTCTGTAATTGGCTGACTCCACACTTTTGGCGGGTTATCCAAAACAAGACCACCCGTTATGGTGACCTTGATGTGTGCATGTCGTTTTGTTTCTCTCTGGCCAATTACATGTGGCTTTTATGCAGGAACCATTATGCACTGTGCTAACAGGCCCGGGCAAGAGGCCTAAGTGGAAGGTAACTTTCTTACGGCGGAAAGATGCAACATTCGGCGTGTTTCTACAGAACCCCAAATTCCGGGTCTATCGGTATGTATCTGATAGAAGAGCCTGTGGAAACGCACCAGTATCGGATTTTTCAGAATCCGATTGCCACAAAAAAATCCGAATATCGTAACCGTCTCCTGAGGTAGTTATTTCCGGGCTAGTTCCCCGTTTCATCGCTGTGGAAACACTATCGGTTTCAATAATCCGATACATCTGATGTGAGGTCGCGGGTTGAAGGGTTGTGGTGCTTCATCTGACAGTGAACTAGACTGCAAAAACACCATCCAAAACGAAATTGAATGTATCGACAGACAAATCGTACCGGCTGCCATGACAGATGTTTATTTACCCACAATGCACTAAGCCAACTTTCCAGACCTCCCGTCACAACTCCATACAGGCGTACAATCGGATACTAACCGATTATACGCTTTCTGTGGAAACATGCCGGGTCTGTGCGGTATTTAATTCCGGGTTCACACAATTCCAGGTCTAGCGGATTCTCTGTGGAAACATGCCGATTGAAGTAAGCTTTGTGAATTGGACGGCAGTTATGGCCTTTAAGCAGTGCATGTACTCTATTTTATCAAAAATGTATTTTTTATTTCTTTGTAGAAGAATCTACTGGAGCGAGGTTGCAAGCGGCCTTTCCTCAGCTTGGGACTTTGATAAGTTCAACAGATATTAAACGGGCACTCCAGGAATTACAACTAGAATATTCCAGTTACTTACGGGTTGAGCATTTGGATATTACGAATATCTTCGACGAAAGCTCAAGGGAAGGAAATCACATGTTAGACCATTTCACTCACATCGCAGATTTTCGCCAATCGGCGCCAGAAGAACTAGTGACCGGCGTGCTGAACTTCTTGGAATCAAACGACGGTCGAAGCATGACTATCAAACGGGATGGCGCTGTACTATTAACTGTTAAATGGGAAACATTTATCATTGCCTGCACGAATTAAGGATACAAATGTGTATCAAGCATGGGCGGCGATCCCGGAAAGAGGAGGGGGGGGGCGTGTCCCCCTCGATTTTTCTGGAAGGGGATAGTCCCCCTCTTGATGTTGAAAGGTTAACATATTTTTTTTCTATTTCGATAGCATTTTTTGATAGTTTTTGTAACCTGTGAACCTATTCTCAGGATAAAATATGATCGAAATAGATTATTGAACTTTATTAACGCGGGGGAGGGAGATTACAAAGTCACATTTTCTACATTTTAACGAAAATATACATCCTCAGGCATCGCTGGGGGGTTAGAGGTTGTAAACACCCCCATTGGTCGATAAATTGTGGGTAAAATAAGAAAGGACCTTTTTTTTGTTTCCTGTACTTATTGGGTCTGTGCGCCGACGGGTTAAGACTTTTTTTTTTTAAATTGTTATCTGTTTGTTGACTTGTCGCTGTTAGTAGACGACAGATTCAGTCGAGTAAAATAACGGACGACTTATGATTTTTTTTTTATTTTTTTTATTTATTTATTATTTATTTATTTATTTATTTTTATTTATTTATTTTTTTTTTTGGGGGGGGGGGGGTCTTGTTTAATTTGTCAGGTCAGAGCCAAGCAATGGACACTCGGACTAGTTTGCTTGTTTACTTGTCGCCCATGCATACGAACACGAGGACTTTGTCGGGTAAACCCCCGGGTACCAGGGCGTCACTAGACCATTTTAAATGGGGGAGGGTGCAGGTGCAGGGAC
>JZLH01S0009332.1:7094-18389 GCA_001188425.1 Eucidaris tribuloides
AGGTACAGGGGCGTCGATCCTGGGGTGGCAAGGGGGTCAGTCGCCACCCCAATGAAAATATTGGGGGAGGGGCAAATATAGCAATCCCCCAATAATTTTGACAACTTAAAAAAAATCATAGTATGTAATGCAAAGATATGTTGAAAAGGCGTTGGAAAGCAACACAAAATTTTTGATTTTTTTTTCACTTTTGCCACCCCAAGCCGAAAAATGGATCGACGCCCCCGATCAGGCAGATCTGCTTGATATTTGTTTAATATGGGGTTTCCACTATGTTAGTACTATATTTAAAATTACGTTTAGTTGTCAAATATTCTCGTACAGGTGACTTTATGTTGGTGGCGGATGCCGATCATCGGGCCATATTTGCAGCCAGTCTAGATGACCCACAATTCAGTCGACTTGATATATCAAGTTCACGTGTGGGGTATGCTAGGGGAGTCGACTATGACCATGTGATACAGATGGTATTTTGGACAGATCCCTCCGGTGGTACTATCAAGAAAGCTCGACTAGATGGGTCGGAATATACCGTTATTGCATCATCTGGTATTTCGGGTATGTTCTCTTTGAATACATGTATATAAAATAATTAAATAATTATATATTATTATGTATATTTCTCAATGTCATATCATTTTGGTTGAGTATATTAATTTTCAAGAACGTGAACGACACTTGAAAATTGAGTTTCGGTTCACATAGCATACGAAATAACATTTGCTGCGGGATAACTTTTTGTCAGTTAAATACAATAACATACTGGTATATCTCTTGAAAGACTGGTGAATGTCCTTTTACTAAAAGTTGCTTTTCATTGTATTTTCCCTTATGTCATGGGATATTCCGTGATAGTAAATCATTGTTTCGTATAAACATTATGTGTTAAATTTGCTACACATTAGCGTCAAATTGAAGAGTATACTCTTATCCTATAGAATAAGAAGTACTGAAGTCTCATAATACTACTTATGTGAAATAAAGGCTCAAAGTTTTCAAATTTGTGTACAAATCACACTTGTTTGAGTTGTACATCCAAACTTGGTGAAGTTACTTGACACAATAAATGATTAACATAGGACAAAATCAAGCATTTTCATACTTATCGATTTCCAATCATCAATAATCAATATTGTGGAAGCACTTCTTCTTCTAAAAAACAAGGGTCTCAGGAAAACAAATGCATTTCTCGAATAAATGAATGTTAAAAACACATAATTGTATATATTTTTGGAATGTCCTCCATAAGACGGACAACTTGATATGCAATTTGTCAATTTGAACGTTGTTTTAAATCTGACCTCATATGACCTTTGACCAGAAGTGACCGCATATCTCATGATAAATCATATATTTTCTTAGTCTTGTAACTAGTCGAGCAATTTGAGATACATTTTCAAGAAATTAGACCAAGTTAAACATTTGACCCCGGTTGACCCCTCACTTGAACCCTAGGGAAGGGTCAATTTGACCAAAATTTTGTCAAAAAAATTCCCGGCATGTAACGATTTCAAAACAAATTTAACTTAATTTCGTCAAAATGTTGCTTAAGTACTTCTTATTCGATACTCTTCAATTTCTAAACAATTATAATCTAAACATGCAATTTTTATACACATTTTGCTATCATTTTTAAGCAAAAATGTTTAGTTGCTAAATACTCTCTTTATAGTGCACAGACGCTTTCTCCAACGCGGCTTAAATTTCATGTAATAGGTCTAACTATTCTAACTTTACACATTGCATTTTAGTTCCCCGGCGAATAGCAGTCGATCCGGAAAACAGACAAGTGTTCTGGGCTGATTATGGGACGGACAAGATTGAACTTGCAAACTATGACGGTTCAGGGCGACAAACAGTGTTACATTTACCTGGCAGAGACCCTTATGCAATCGTAATACACTTTTCAAGAAGGTATGAATGGATGTTAATGTGGATACTACTACTACTACTACTACATGTACTGCTACTGCTGCTACTACTGCTACTACTGCCGCTACTACTGCCGTTACTACGACTACTACTGCTGCTACTACTACTACTACTACTACTACTACTACTACTTCTACTACTGCCGTTACTACGACTACTACTGCTGCTACTACTACTACTACTACTACTACTACTTCTACTACTACTACTACTCCTACTACTACTACTACTTCTACTACTACTACTACTACTACTGCTACTACTACTACTCCTACTACTACTACATGTACTGCTACTGCTGCTAATACTGCTACTACTGCCGCTACTACTGCCGCTACTACTACTACTGCTGCTGCTACTACTACTACTACTACTACTACTACTACTACTACTACTACTAATACTTATACTAATACTATTAACTAGTACTACTACTACTAATAATAATTTCATATCAATACTAATTATTATTGTTCATGTACAGTTAGTCGCAAATGTGAAATCACAGTTCTATGATGGTATGAAGTTGGTTCAATATGCAGACAGAGGTAGGCTACCATGCACGGTACTGTCCCAGAGGATATACGGTTCTATACAGGATGACCAAGAAACAACGGTACACTAAATTCATCATCTTATCCCCCTTTTCATCCAAAAAAAAGTTTGTTTTCCCGTTCTGTTGTTAAGGTGTGAAGCGTCCTATTAAAGGCATCACGTAAATTGGCTCGCGCATAACAAAGCTACATTGGTTGACGGCCTTAAAATTCAAAGTACCCAACCAAAATAGATTATCTTTGTGTTCTTCTACTCACGATAAAATAATTTATCAGACGAGCTAAATAAAGATAAGCAATTAATTTGGGAAATAACCTTGAATTTAAGTGTACTTTTTCTGATCTACCCTGTATGTCTCCACTTTTTAACCACTGAAATATACATATACATTACAAACCAAATCAAGGTGTGAACCTTAAAAACAATTTCCGGGACGTATTTAAGGTGATGGATCTACTTTCCACCGGCTATAACTACATCAGTGGCGTAACTAAGAGGGGGCACGTGCCCCCCCCCCCCCCGATCGGCTGGCTGAAAAAAAAAAAAAGGAGTAAAAAAAAGAAAGGAAGAAGAAAGAAAAAGAAATTAGAAATTGGACTTAGACTACCTTTTGAAATAGTAAGTCCTTACACGTATGTTAATTAAAATTGTTCTTTTTAGTTTTATGTAAACTTATTGAAACCTTATTTGTTTAGTCATAGTGGCAGCATAGGTTTATGCTGCTACGTGAATATACGGGTTTTCTCACGTTATTTATCGTGGCAGACATGCCACGTTCAATTCAGCACTATTTTGTTTTTGAAGAAAGTCATTCTCATCAAGATTGATGAAGTAAGCTTGATATTTAGAGATGTCACCGTTCATAGAGAATACTCCTGCAGCATTTCATAAATGTTTAAAAAAAGTTTTTTTTTTAATCTTTGACAGGCGTATTTCTAGTGTTGATTGGATTGTTTGTTTAATTTTTAAAATGTTTTCGAACATATATCTCTTTTGGGGCATATTTTATAAGCAATTATGATTGCTGTTCACCTAACCTACACTCCACCCATCCCAATGTTGAGATTGATAAAGGACTAAACATAGCTTGGCTCGTTGGGTCGTTCAAATCATAGATACTACAAATGCAGAGTTCTATTTTCTTTTTCATTGTCAAAAAAGCCATTACAAGTTTTACTGATTTACACTTAACCACAATGTATGGCGGAATAAGTTGACGACCGTGGGGAATTCTTATTCTCCCCATTTTCCCAAAGGAATTAATTTCGCATTAAAAATTGCTCGCAGGAATTTATTTTGAACCAGCGATAATGGAGGCAATATCGCAGATACACTTATCAAAATCAAGCAATATGTGTTGAAATTCCTCCTTCAAATTTCCGTCATTCTACATTCCTCTAACACTATATTTAGTTTCACCATTGTGTGTCCTTTATAAGGCATTAATTTTAATCTGAAAGCTGGGTTACGACCTGAATAACAGGCCGATAGCATGCGTGGGGGGGGGGAGCGTCGGGTGCGTACTCATCCCCCCCCCCAAAAAAAAAATAATAATACAAAAATCTGAAAGGTTCACTTTTCCGAAGAACCCTGGCAAATTATAAAACCACCGGGCCTATTCCTGTAAACATCAAAATGGCGATTTATACAAGATCACTGAAATTAGTCAAACAAAAATTGCCAAACAGACCCTAGCGTACCAATACCGCTATATCGTACGCTTGACGTACGCAGCCCTTTAAATCCACTATATCTGAAAATGAAATTTCGGGTGAGCGACTGGGTCCCCCCCCCCATGAGTTGACTCACGGTACGCCACTGTACTACATGGATACACGCGAAATTTTATGGGAGTTTTATACATAGTATATTGATTGGAAAATTAAAGATATTAATATTTTATCACTCTGGCCATTTATCTGATTGTGACATTCTCTGCTGCAGGGAGTTATACTGGACAAACTGGGGTTCTCCTGCCTCAATCGACAAGGCGAACATGGACGGAAGTAATAGAAGAACTATTGTGAGCACCGGACTTACCTGGCCTTGGGGAATAGCACTGAATTATGAAGGTAAACCTGAGTTAAATAACCTCACCTTGATAATTGTAGTGAAGAATTGAACCCTGAAATACAAACTACTTTGGTTATACCAGGAACAAGCCTGAGGGGGCGGGGGGGGGAGCACATAGTACCCTCCAGTTTCTTTACTAACACACCCGTCAATTTCAAATTGCATTTTGTATTATAAGCACGTCAAAGGGCTATAAGCTAACCGTATGAAGTCTTATTTGCAGTAATATGATGATTGGGGCACAATTCAACCAAAGAAAGTATTTTTCCAGAAGACAAAATCAATTAAAACTGCCCCTACAAGGCTGATAGGCTGCTGTAGGAAAAACGATCTGCATTATTGCATCGCACAGCACAGACAACGTGTTCGGTATTGAGAGCGGAATTTTCGTCGGCCTCAGCTATGATTTATACTTGTCTTAAAGACGTTAAAAACACTATACAACATTGTGGAAGCCCTATTAAAAAAATGTCAAACTTTGCTATCTGACATATCTTACAGTGTTTGGATGGACAAATAAATACCCTAGAACACAAAAGTTTAGACAATTATGCCGTCACCAGTAAAATATGTACAGACAAAAATCAGCACATGAATTATTCTCAGCTGAGAAAAATTCTGCCACACGGCACTCTATGGGGGAGAACAGGAATGGTTGTTCAATGATTTTCACTTTTTAAAAGTACTTAATGATTACTTAATGATTAGGATAGCAGTAGGTTTCAGGTTCGAATCCTCTTGGGTCAATCTTTTTCTGAGTCATTAAAAAATAACAGATCAAGCATTTGATCTTATTTATCATTAATTTAATAATACAGAGACGAACAGCAAATTTATTCTGCATCTTAAATTCTCTCTGCAAACCTTTCATTCATTAATACTTAATGATCGTTTTGAACCGCAATTTTTTTCAGGCTTCATTTTTAGACCTTAGAGACACTGGTAGCATGAGGAATCATGAAACTCAGATTTTTTTCAAACTGGAAACATTGTCATAATGATGCCTTTACTGTTAATGGCTGGTAGGTGAACTTCTTTGTATTTAAGTTCTGCATTAACAAACAATCATGTTTTCGAGTTGTCTGCCCGTCCCTCTGTTCTTCCGCTACCAGTTCTCGTTACCGCGGTAAGTTACGAACAGCTGATCGGATTTTAGGTAATCAGAATCAATTTGTCCTATGAGAAAGCATTTTAAAGTTGAAAGGTCAAAGACACGAGGCTTCATATCAGCATAATTTTGTATTGTTACCTCAACGGCTGATCGGATTTCGATGTAACTTAGGAGAAGGCACCAATCAACTGACTAAATTTCGGAGTTGTAGGTCAATGATCATGGGGTATATATCTTATTTCAGCTCATTATAACGGTGACTTAGAGACTCTTGATTGGTTTGGTTACATATATATTGGGGTATTTCCGTTTACAAATATTTGAATCGGACTTGAGTAAAAATGCATACCCATCAACTACGCGCAGTCGAACTGCTCTAGCAGGGGCGGCGGAACGTATTTTAGTTTGGGGGGCAAAGCCAAAAAAAGGGCACTTATATGTCAAAAGGGGCATTTGGCGCATGTAGATATTTTCATCATCAGATTAGTTTTCTGTCGCTTGAAGTAATTTTTTTGTGGTAATGTAAGTGTAGAGCCCAACCTTTGTGTTTTCCGATGATTATAACATGAAACCTACTCCGCGAGCGAGCGTAGCGAGCGAGCGGTTTGAAAAAAATTGGAAATTTTAAGTTGTAAAACTCACTTCGCGGTCTATTTTGGCGCTAATTTGTAGTGTTTTAAAAAGCTGAAAAACATCTGTCTAGATCAAACGTTTCTTTTTGAAGTTATTGTTTTTTTCGCGGTAATGCAACTTCAGCAAAACCTTCATTGAAGGGGATTTCTGATCATTAATATCTATTCCGCGAGCGAGCGTAGCGAGCGAGCGGTTTGGAAAAATTTGGAAATTTTAGGTTGTAAAACTCGCTTTGTGGCGCTAATTACTATACTCAGAGAACATCTGAAGAACTTCTGTCTAGATAAAACGGACCCATGAGAGTCAATGGGCAAAACACTTTTTTGAGGGCAGAGATGATAAAACACATATATTATCGTTATGGACGATAATAGGAATGGACATAATTTCCTTTCATTTGATCTTCATTTTATGATAGTTAGTGTTTTGACACAAACTATGTATAGTTTGTTTGGAGTAAGCAGCGGTCTTGAAAAAAAAATCAAATCGTAAAACTTTCATTTTAGTTCTTACCTAATGTTCACAATAAATCTGGATTTAGACAAACAATATAAAATAAGTATAAAGCAAAATTGTGTGTGTGTTTTAAATAAAGTGTGACTCTGAGCATTGTACCAGGTCCGATTTTATTTTAGTAATAACTGCTACCAAGTTCCCCATCTGCACGATAGTGAATCCAAATATACTTCATAAATAACACACGTCATGATGCACATTGTAGAATACGCAAAGTTCTGTTAAAGAAAATGGGGCATTCTCCTTAAGAAGTGATTTTCTTTGTTGAAGAGAAGAAAAGGCGACCGTCAGAAAGTTCCCTCACGAAAGACACCTTTTTATCGCTTGAATAGCACAAAACTGGGTCATGTTTTCACGGAAAAAGATGGAGAGGGCCCCAAGTTTTGCCACCCTCGAGGGCACCAAGGTGAGGGGCCAAATGCCCCGTTTAGGCACATAATGTGCTTCTTCGTTGATGTGTGTCAGGGCACAAAAACGTAGAATAAACAATATCAAAATAAAAGAAATTCACCTTCAGTGAATAAAAGGTTCCATTTCACTCAGTATGGGTGCAAACCAAAACGAGGCACATTTAACTTATAGCCAAATTGCATTATTTACCTTTAAGTGAAATGGGGGGGGGGGCAGTGTGGCAAACAATAGGAGGGCTATTGGGCCATTAACCCCTTGGGGACGACGGGCTTGTACAGAAGCCCAGTACATTGCACACTCAGAGACGACGGACTTCTACAGAAACCCAGAAAATATAACAAAAATTTTGGTCAAACACTGGATAAGCGGTAGAGTTTTATTGCTTCATGCGTCTGTCCCAAAAATTACACATTTTTTACCACTATAGAGTGAGAAAATAAATATTCTGTATATGATTTTAAAAGAAAACGTAGGTTTATATTCCCCTTTAAATCCAGCCACGTGCAAATCGTGTCGTCTCTCAATGAACAACAATGCCATACAGCATCGAGCCCAAGGGGTTAAGATGAGATGCAATGCCCCTTTTAGGCACAATGTTCATTAAACATAATTTACCCGTTTATGTCTTCTCTGTATACTGTATACATGTAAGCGCCCCGTCAAGGGCAAAACGGGGCAAAAACAAAAAGAAAGGGGGGAAAAGAACATAAATGAAACACGAGAAAAAAGGAAATTAATGAAACAAGACGACAATAACAAAATAATAAAAAAAAAAGAAACACATCCAGGGACAAAAATGCATAAATTGAAAAAAGTGTGATTTCAAAAAGGGCACATTTCATTTTGAAAAAAGGGCATTTTTTTCCTATCGGATTTTTTTGGGGGCCCCTGTGCTCTAGTTATATCTCGGAAACAGTCTAGTTTTACATGAAAATGACTGCCATGTTATCAGCAAGAGACATAAAGCAACTCGCCTTAATTGGCCCTCGGTAATGCATATACATGCAAACAATTACTACACTTAAATTTGTCACTAAGACTGCGCATCCGCTTTGATCATTACATCATAGTATCTATGATTACATCAAAAGCAAATGTGACAACGAGTCTACATTAAAGGCATGGTTCACCCTGACTACAAGTTGGCTTTAATAAAACCAGAAAAATGAGAGAAACATATCAAAGAAAGGTTGGCGAAAATCCACCAAAGAATAACGGAGTTATGACGTTTCAAAGTTTTCAATTTGCGACGTCACATGCGAGCAGCTCCCCATATGTCATGTGATATAAATTCCATAAAGTGCCGTTTTCTCAGAAATTTGAAAATGATTTTACCTGTGCTTTCAATATATTATTAGAAACACTATTTTATACAGGCTTCTATAAAAAAAAACCATTCAATTATCATGAACCATTAAAAAATGAGAATTTATGGAATTTATAGTACATTACACATGGGGAGCTGCTCGCATGTGACGTCACAAAACTAAAACTTTGAAACGTCATAACTCTGTTATTCTTTGATGGATTTTCGCTAAACTTTCATTAATATGTTTCTCTCATGTTTCTGCTTTTATTAAAACCAACTTGATGTCAGGGTAAACCTTGCCTTTAATTGTAACTGCTTCCCTTCCATTGAACATGAATCTAACATCAAACACGCACCTATGCGTTCGTCGTGACCGGGGTTGTGACGTGTGCGCAATACCATTAGCGCCAGTGATGACCTTTGACCTAAAAATACTGTCTGCCAAATGAAGTTATGTTACTTGGCCGTAGTCATGAGATATAAACGAAACGCGATTTTTCTTTATGACGTCATAAATAACATGATAAACATTTGGCATGGACAGCACCACATGAAATTATATCGATGAATCGTAGACATAGGAAGCAATAAAATGTAGGGAGTCATTATTATTTGTAAAGACTCATGAAGTGATTGAAATGCTCAGTACGCATTTACCTTGCGCATAAGTGTTATTTCAGGTCCAAGTTATCGGGGAAGGGTTCTAACTGGAGGGAAATTCAGTCACATATCTAAAACCATTGAGCAAACGATTTTTAGCCGGGAAAGCGGGTGCGTGCGAAAAAAAATGCGCGTACGCGCGCACCGAAGTGTTCCAAAATGACCCGAAATGTATGGTGCTGTTAACGAAGTTATTTGGAGCATTTTTAAACTTTGAAGCGCGCGTATGCGCCCATCAAGAAGCGCAAGCGTACGTGATTACGTCCAGCAATTGACCCATGACCTTACCTATGCCAAATTTTGTTGTTTTATTTGACTTCTGTCATGAGATATTGACAAATATTATTTAGTAGTGATGTCAAAGATGGCGTTACGACCAAGAGACCATCCTGACAACGTGTTGGTGTCGAGGTCTTAACAAGGGACATAACTGAACGAAGTTCTAAGATTACCACAATTTTACCACAAGAATGACCAGAAAGAAACCAGAAAAAAAAACACGAGTACAGTTTTATTTCGGAAATCTATGGTGATCCGCGGTAATGCTAATCACCAAATAAGTTAATGGTATTTTATAAGGATGCAATGTTAATGTAAAACAATTTTAAACAATTTACTTGTCAATTGTTATGCCACTAGATTTACGAAACAAAATATCTATATTCAATATTTTTACACATAGAATCTCGATTGTATTGGACTGATGATTAATATAACCGCATTGAATCATCGGATTTGGAGGGAAATGGCCGCACCGTCATATTAGCCTTTTCAATGTCCTGTGAGGGGATATTTTGGCACCACGGTGATTTATACTGGACATACTACAGCCGTGACGAGATCTGTATCGTCAACGAGGAATCCAAGGATTATCGATGGATTGGTGACGGGACATTTTCCTCTCCGTATGACATTTGCATAGTTTCATCTCGACAAGGTTTGTCCTGGGTCAGCGAGTAATGTGAAACTAACAGTGCCACTAGATTTGTGAAATAAACGAATTACACAAAGTGCATCGATATAAAATGCAAATGCATTAATACACTACACGAAAGGGGAAGAACCATTTAAAATGTAATAATCAATTTAAATCCCAACCACATAAGACAAGACTGATAGCGGAAAACAATACTGTAAAAATCAGTTATTTCTATATCACTACTATAACAACGACTAAATTTGCCTGTAGTAAGTTAGCATTACTGTACTTCTATTGGGCCTATACAGGGTGGCCCAGAAAGAATGCTACGAGTATAATCGCTAATTTCTTCACCATTATTGGCAAAATGTCATTAATTTTTATTTTGTTGGTTAGAACATTCTTTTTCCAATAAAATGATACCAAGATCATTGATTTTGAGTAAGGCGTTTTGATTCTAGGGCCATTTTTCGGAGGCAATGCAATTTCCCACTTCGCCAATTTTTCTACAACGGCGGTCATCGGAACGCCTAGATATTGTGGCCTCTGACTTGCCATACCAGCCCGCATACCAGACAAACCGCGATGACAATGGAGATGTAGCTAGCATCGTCTTCTTTTATTGAATGCCTTGGAATGGCCCTCGCTTTCATTAAGAAGCGATGCTAGCTACACCTCCATTGTCAATCGCGGTTTGTCTTGGTATGCGGGTGGTTATGGCAACGTCATGAGGCCACAAATATCTAGCGTTCCCATGACCGGCCGCTGTAGAAAAATTGGCGAATCTTGGGAATTGCATTGCCTCCGAAAATGGCCCTAGAATACAAAACGCCTTACTCAAAATCAATGATCTTGGTATCATTTTATTGGAAAAGAACGTTCTAACCAACGAAATAAAAATTAATGACATCCTGTGCCAATAATGGTGAAGAAATTAGACGATTTATTACTCGTAGCATTCTTTTTCTGGGCACCCTGTATAGTCATTTTCTGATTGCACTTCATAACACCAATATTAGGGCATTATTTTACTTTTGATCATGATTTAACAAATTTGAGTGTAAAGGTTGATTGCAGTCATTGAAAGCAGGATTTCGTTTCACAGTTAACTCTTACATATGCAGCATTTCAAGCAACCACCCCCAAACTCGCCACATCCTGAATCCCAGTATTAAA
>JZLH01S0009338.1:19299-38953 GCA_001188425.1 Eucidaris tribuloides
CCGTTGGCCAGATTTCAGATTATTACATTTTTTCTCACGCGAATATTAAATTGGGGGTAAAAGGTTGTCTTTCCATATTAATTTACACTGGAATTATACCATATAAGTAATTATGGTGCTTCATTTTTCTTATACTATACAAATACAATCTTTGCTCTCTTGGATTTCGACATACTAGGGAAAATTAGATACCCAAACTCTAATGATGGGACAAAATGACGTTGAGTTCAAGAAGATATAATGTTCGTAAATGCACACAGACACCATGTGATCGACTTGAATTCGCAGACTGTACGCGTATCGTACGCAAAGCTCGTTAGTCGTTCGATTAGAGATCGCTGTCTGTAAGTTAATGACAAGTTATGAAATGGTGATGGAGACGTTATTGTTTCGTTTTGAATCGCTGTCAGTACGTTCGATTCGGTTGAATTCACCCATACGGAATTCATTCGCTGGGAATGCTGTGCGTATTTGGAATTTTTCAATTCGTTCGCAGTACGCAATGCCAATTCGTCATAGTGTGACGACGCCTTTAAGCAAAATATAGGAGCTAGAAACTCAGTTTTAGTGGAATTACAGTGACCGTTAAACTCAGATTTGAATTTTTTTCTCGCGAGAAAACAAATCCTACCATAGAACGTACACTAAACGGCTATTGTATTTCTTTTGCATTTTTTCAAATTCTAGGCAATCACTGACCCCCAGATTTCACACACATGCCCTTCATCAATAGCCTAAGGGCATGGGTCATCTTTTCTTGGTCTGCGGGGATGTTTGCAAATGAGATCCACTGCCTTTAAGCCTCTGAGCAATAGTTGTATCCCGTGCGCCTAAAAAGACACTAACTATAATGCCTACACTCCTGGCGCACCGAAAGATTGGCTGTTCACCCCTCGCTGGTGTAGTTACTGGGGTTAGCGCGGTTAGTCTCGTTCCAGGCGCTAGTGGGGTATCGCGTTGACGGGGGAAATATCATTAAGCCCCGAGGCCTTGATCATAGGCTACCCCTCATCCGGCTACCGACCATTACAAATCCTCAATCAAAACCACCGGACAAATGAGGATTCCTGCAGTATTCTCACCGAAGTTCAAGTTTTATAATCACCATGTTGTTATGAAGAGTTTTATTTCTGTTCGTAGATCATTTTTGAAGGTATCATAGGATCATCCTATCTCAGTGACATGGCCATCGACGAAGTTAGCTACCAAGACGGGATTTGTCCACCATCAAGTAAGATGTCTACACACTAAGAAATTGGGGTGCACATATTTTCCTAGTACCAGCACCCTTATGGGTGTAATTTTGAATCCCTTAAGGGGCAATTCTAACACATTGCACCCGCAGAGGTGCAATTTTGAACCCACAGAAGTGGAAAGTGTTCAAATGCACCCTTGAGGGTGCAGAATTGCTAATGTGCTAATATTGGGACATTTCTGCACCCCTATTGCACCCTTATTTCTTAGGGTGCATGTACATACTCTCACACATTTTTTAATGTGTGTATGTATATGTGGCTCCATTTACTACTAGCAATTAGTTGCATGAAAAAAATACGTCTTTAAACTTAGAGGTTTCTCGATTTTAAACTTATACACAAGAATTCCGTTAATACAAATGTGTGTAATTACAGATGGAGCAGGAGGTAATTGAAATAAGCTTTACTTTTTGCTAGACTGGATCTATGGATCTATGATCGACTTAAAAGCACTATATAACACTGTGGAAGACACGTTTAAAAAAATGTCGAACTTTGCTATTCGACATATCTGGCAGTGTTTGAATGGACAAATAAACACCCTAGAACACAAAAGTTTGGACAGTTATGCTGTCACTAGTACAATTTGAGCAGATTCAAATTGGCACATTAATTTCCTATCAGCCGATAGGAAAATCTGCAACACAGTAAAGTATATGGGGGAAAACTGGAATGGTCTCTCAATAATTTTCACTTTTTTAAAGCACTTAATGATCGTTTTAAACTGCAATTTTTCAGGGTTTCATTTTTAGACCGTATCAGAGACGCTGGTAGCGTGGGGAATCATGTAGCTCAGATTTTTTAAACTGGAAACATTGTTATACAATGCCTTTAACATGTGCATCTTATGCTGTAGCTGTAATCACGTCGTTTCACTCTGATTTGTAGAAACCTGTACATTTGAGATTGGCATGTGTGGCTGGACACAGGAGACATCATCCGATGATTTTGATTGGACGAGAGACATGGGAGCAAACGTTCCACATGGCAACTCACCCTTCGTGGATCATACGACGGAAACAAGCAACGGTATGAAGAAACATTGTAATTTTCGTCCACGCCACCATGTTTAAAGGGCAATTAAGGGCAATTCCAGCCAAGTAGCATGCTGCCTTAAATGAAAGCTGAAAAATCAGAAGAACGGATCGGGGAAAGTTTAAGAAAAAATAGACAAACGGGAACGAAGACATGAAGTTTGGAATGTTCCACAAATCATTATGAAATTGGCAACATTGTGGTGTTCATTGTGAGCAATTATCCTCCGTTCATTTTGTGCAGAGATGAAGAAATTGTTTCTTCGGATAAAATGAAGCTTCAGTGACATTTTGTGTATAAACCAATTGGAGGGTTGATGTGATGCCAATTTGTAATGGTCGTGAGAAATTTTCAGCATTCATAACTTTCTTAATATATGTCCGATTTTTCTCAAACTCTAACTAATGCGTTTTTCTGGTTTTCTTAAAAATAACTTGCTATCCGCTAGCCTGGAATTGCCTTTTAATATTTGATTTGCATGCACTTTTCCGAAATGCTCTTGTAGAGATAATGGTTGGTTGATTGGTTGGTTGGTTCTTTGTTGTGTTGATTGGGGTTTTGTTGGTGGGTTGGTTGGTTGGTTTGTTTTTGTGCTTGGTTGGGTTGGTTGGTTGGGTGCGTTGATTCGTTGGTTAAGATGGTTGGCTGTTAAGATTGGTTGATTGGTGTTGGCTAGTTTGATTTTTGATTTCGTTGGTTAAATTGGTTGCTGGTAAAGATTGCTCGTTGGTTGCTTGATTGGTTGGTTGGTGGAGGGTTGGTAGCTTGATTAGTTGGGTTGATGTGCCGTGTTGGTTGGATGTGGTTAGTGTTGGTTGCGTTGGTTGTGGTGGTTGAGTTGGTTGCTTGTTGTGTTTGGGTGGTTGGTTAATGATCGAACCTGAAACTTTGACTGCAAGTCCACTGTGGAAACATCCATCTTTTGGTATACTTGAAGTTTATTTTGCATGTTAGGTGTGCGATATATTAAAGCAAGACAACGCAACTTACTGTAGTGACGGTCTTATCATTCTAAATTTGAAACGCTGAGTTTTTAGTTTTTATTGTTGTTAATATTGATCTGTCATCAGTTTTGCTTGAATTTGATTGCATAGGTCACTTCATCTTCGCCAACCAAGGTGCCCCCCGGACATCAGGCAATACCGCCGTTTTGTACAGTCCAAAATTTGATGCCACCCTGGAAGGAATATGTATGAACTTCTGGTATCATATCCACGGTACAGCTGATGTCGGCTTACTGAAGGTCAGGGAGATGATAGATGGCACCCTCACCGGTCAGTATTGGGCATCTGTTCCTGTAGACCATGGAGACGAGTGGTTGCAAGGAACCGTCACTGTCAAGGCAGAATCCTCCTTTCAGGTACTCCATAGTTTCAGCTAGTTATTCAACGCAATTCTTCCTTTCCATTTACATTTCCTATACAATGTCAAAAGGTACTTATATGACCCTGCACGCTAAAAAAAAAATGATTCAAGTCACCCCGGTAATTATTTAAGGGCGTGTCATCTTTTAATGTTGTTGAAAATGAGGGATATAAAGTTAATAAAAAGAACAATGAAAGTTTCATCTAAGTAATGCGACCCTAAAGTGATATTTGCTTGCTTTTCCTGTGTGTGAATTATTGTTTGATGAACCCCCCCCCCTTCCATAAATAAAAAGAATGTTATAAATATTGTATAAAACCCAAAAAATATATTAAAGACAATGACACAGAAGTAATTTTACTCTTGGTAGGTGCAAGTATTACATTAAAATGGAGAATTCTGCATGACCAATTTGGCCGGCACATGGAACCGCATCTCGACTGATGTGTATCGTGATATTAAAATGTGTATGGGGGCAGCTTGTGTTTTTACTTGTTTTGTTGGTGGATGAGGGGTTCAACATGTTTGCCCCACATCTCTGCCCTAAAATGTTGTTTGTATAAAAATATTTGTTCCACTTGCGCGTAATGAGCAAAAACACTTAAAAGAAGGGACAGGTGAATGTTGGTTGATCAAAGATGGGTAGGGCAGAAATCCCATTGAACATTTTAGATGCGATCTGTATTATTTGGATTTTGGAGGAATATTTATTATGAAAGCAAATTGAATACGTTAATATGTTATGAGGCATTTCTTGATGTTATTGTTGATCGCAGGTTGCACTCGAAGCCACTGTTGGACCAACAAACCAATCAGACTTAGCCGTCGATGATATTACATTTGTCTACGGTAGATGTGAGCCTTTAGGTAAGATTAAAATCTGCCATCTTATCTCTCCTCCCCCTCTTCGTCGTCCTCTTTTTTAATTGTGTTATTTGTAGTATGAAAAGTAGACGAACATATGATTAATGCGTTACCCCAAAAATGACGCCCAACACAATTAAACCCACTCTTGAGGACCAATCCTGCACTGCACCAATCCTGATTCTGGATACACATTGGAGGCGTCGTGGCTAAATTGGGTAAGGCCGTGGCTTCCCGATCTAGAGATCCCCGGTTCGAATCCTGACGTGGCCGCGGCATTTGTGTCCTTCGGTAAGACACTTTATCTGCATTACCTCTCTCCACCCAAGAGTATAAAATGGTACCTGGTAGGGAGAGAATGGGGCGCAAAAAATGCAAAAGAGGGGAAGAGAAAGGGGAAAGAAGGAAGAAAAAATATGATCCTTAAGGATTATGCGCCTCTTCTTTCCCAGTCCATGAAGTAAAATGCATTAGAAAAATGGGTTCATAGGGTTAAAAATACGAAAATTTTCTAAAGCTCGGTCGCTCTGCTCCCTCCCATTATTTTCTTTCACGATTTCACACCCCAATTCCTATGCAGTTTTAAAATTGTGTTTTGGAAAATTCACAAATTTTACGAAATGGTAATTATAGTTGCCTTGCTTGATACCCTAAGTTTATTCAACTTCTTCTTAAATACTGCGCCGCAATATACGATAAAATGTATAGAATACCATTTTCCAAGTTTCAAGATTTAAGAAAAAAAATTGAATACTGGTTGCCTTGCTAAATTTCCCGAAAAAGTTTGCTAATTATGCGCCTCATTTGAGGAGGTAGTGAACATCATTTATCAATCTCCTGGATTTAAAAATGAAATCGCTCGATTTCAATGTTCCTTGCTAACTCCAATGGATCAAATGTACAAGAAATTATTTTCTGATGGTTATAACTGCAGAGACAATCTACCGCTCGGTCGCTCTGCTCCCTAACGTGTACGTCAATACGTTTAGGCGGAAAGATGCTGTGGGGGGGGGGGCACAATTTCGCTGTTTGCCCCGGGGGCCGTAATCCGTAGATACGCAACTAGTTGCAGGGAACCTTTAATGCTTCATCCAGGAGTCATGTGTTTGGTGACGGAATGATTCGGCTTTAGAAAGTCCATAGAAGTGGTCGAAAGTTAATCAGTCAAATGCTATTAATGTTGGTTAACGCTGAAACATTAAAAAGTTATGAATTTCACAATTGTTTTTGCTGGTTATGAAATTTAGACATGTGTTGCGTGATTGACATCAGTTATAATGATTATATAAATTACTCAAATTTAAGAGTATAGAACAAGACGTACTTAAGTCACATTTTGATAAAATTGAGTTAGTGATTGTTTTGAAGTCGTTACATGCTGGGAAGTTTTTCGACACAATATTGATCAAATTGACCCTTCCCTAGTAGGGGTCAGGGGAGGTGTCAATCGGGGTCAAATTTTTAACTGGTCTAATTTCTTCAAAATGTATCTCAAATTACTCGACTAGTTACAAGGATTAAGAAAATATATAATTTGTCATGTAGTTTGTGATTTGTTGATGAGATATGGGGTCACTTTCCGTCAAGGGTCAAATGAGGTCAAATTTTATAACAACGTCCAAATTTGACAAATTGCATATCAAATTATCAGTCTTATGAAGGAAATTCCAAAATATATACAATTAAGTGTTTTTGACATTCATTTATTCGAGAAATTCATTTGTTTTCCTGAGCCCCTTGGTTTTAGAAGAAGATTAAAGTACTTAAGTGCACAATATTGATTATTGATTATTGGAAATTGACAAGTGTGACAATGTTTGTTTCTGTTTTATATTCATCTTTTATTGTGTCAATTAACTTCACCAAGTTTGGATGCACAACTCAAACTTTGAGCCTTTGTTTCTCAAAAGTAGTATTACGTGACTTCAGTACTTCGTATTCTATACTCTTCAATTGCTTTCCCGTTTTCTGTCGAAAGTATTAAGTGGTGAACATTTTGTACTGCATGGAACAATACCACCAAGTGTAATAGCGTGTCAAATGATGACATAAATGCAATTTCCTTCCAACCCATGAAAACATGGGTGACTCCTTTTCCGTTCCTACGTTTGTGGCAATTTGCACATCTCATTTAATTTAATATGGCTTTAACTCTTTTTATTATATGGTGGATCTACATATATTTTTTCATCCATTAATTCTCATATTTTGAGTTGATGTTGTGTTGCATGTTCATATTGTTAATTTGGTTATAAATTTTTACGCTTATATTATTTTGTACATTGCTTTTGTCCCGGGCACGGTTATGTCGGAAAACAGACTTAGCTGATACATGTTGACGTGCTAAAATAAAATAAACGAAACGGAACGAAACGAAATTTAAGACGCCTTTTAATTCAAAATGAAGGAAAATGATACTCCAGTTGGTTCCTGAACATATTTTTTTGAATGCCCAATGGTTAATAATATATGGAATAAACTTCTGTCAATAATAAACCAGAAACTTATTACTTATTAATTTTCTTTGTTTTCAAATATTAGGATAACTCTTGTAAATTTAGTAGCATAACAGCTAATATTTTGGAACGTAAAGCCTGTATTAAATGTATTAAGAACACTGAATACTTTCGGCTAAAAAGTAGAAAATTACCAGTCCATTTTTATAGGGAAATTTGGTGTTTAATTTCTTGTGCATGGAGACTGTTTTCATGTATAAGTACTAACTGCTCTGTCTAATTATTTGAATATTCTCTTTAATTTGTAAAATTTATATTTTTAGACATTTAATCAATAGAGATTCATAGAAATAATTACTTTACTTGCTATCATATTACATTTTATAGTATAGTTTCTAAAAATCTTATTGATAGGTTTCTGTGATTTTGAGGGAGGCCTTTGTTACTGGTCAAACGTGTACTATCCAATTATCGTCGACGACGCTGACTGGGATAGGCGTTCAGTTCCGACCGATGTACCCGACACGGGACCGAGCCACGACCACACAACAGGATCTTATGGTAAGTGAAGTCATTTAGTTAGCGTCTTTTCAGGTCATATAAATTCATCATATGATTATTTTCAATATTTTTTTACGCAATTTTTAATCGTGTTATCCCAATTGTAAATCACATCATTTAATTTCATTTGTAAGTTATATTAATATGTGTTTGGATTTGCATGAATAAATGTTTGATCAAGTTATACTTGAATCAAGGTTGAAAAAGAAATTGTCTTACTGAAGCTAATTTTGGTGGAGCAAGTTCAACTTCTGCTAATACTGAGGCATTTTTTTTTTTTTTACTAAAGATGTACTTGTTTGTTGTCTTGGCACGTAAATTAACTTCGAACGAAATAAATAGACCCAGAAATACAAAACGTAATGTTCTGGAAACAAAAGAAGTTTTTTTTTTTTGATAGAGGCACACAGAAAAGGGTCGGCTGTAGTATTGGCAGCTACTTTATCACTAAGTAAACAATGCCCTCTCTGGCCAGTAATAAGTCCTTACTCTGTTGACACTTCCGAGTAAAGAATTTCCTATGTGAGTTAGCAAATTTGGGGTGTAGGCTGTAAGTGGCAAATTTTCGTCATGTTACCTCAGTTAACGTCCTGGAAAGTGGTATTATCTCAAATGTACACTGTAATTGACATGCATTTAACAACATTTATCCATATGCAACAATATGGGCATTCTGCGGATAATTTTTTAGCCTACCATATAAAATTAAAAACATGATATTCCCCATGATATAGGGAAATACCACATGTATTTTTACGAGTATAGGAGATTTGCAGCATTTTTGAAGTTGGTCGCCATTGTCGAAGATCATTGCAATTGAGGATTGGTTTATTAAGACTTTTACGGACTGATTTTTTTGTTATAGGTATTTGTTTTTTCATCATTACAGGTTATTATGTGTACATATTTTCGTATTTCATGAGTCTTGGGTCATATGCTTGGCTTGTGAGTGAGGTTAATTCTCCGCATCCTACCTGTTTCACCTTTTGGTATCACATGTACGGTGAAGGTAAGTCTTATAGAAACGGGTGTATCTCAACAATTATGATTGGAGAAATTCCAGTGATACACAATCGAGAGAAGTCGAAGGTGCGCCAAGAACCAAATGGGTTTTAAAATATACCAATGTATACACCAGCTGACTGGAAAGATTTTTATTTGTTTACTTGTGGAGAAACAAGCGTTCAATTACCAGTATTGAATTATTCTGGTGCCCTGATATAAATTGATCCCATATAAAGCTACACAAAAAAATTCCCTGTCACAATGAGTACTGATGGTGATTGTTTGAAAAGTAATAACCATTATTTTGACCATGAAATCTAGACTTCGGAAGCCTTGAACAGTGTATTTGATTCTGGAGTAGTTTTATCCCAAAGTATATAAGGACTTTTTTCCAATCCTGCCATTTGTCTTTAGATGAGAGTGCGGAAAACTACAGTTTTGTACTCGAATTGCCACAAATATAATTTTTTCTAGATATAAGTTAAGAAAGTTTCCCAGTTCTTTCAGAAACACGCGTAGAATCCTTTTTGTCGTTGCATAATGAACCAAAAGGCAAAAGGAAATTACATGTTTGATGCGAAATTAGAAATAGTGCAAAATTGTGTGCACAAAATCAATGCGGAGCTCTCTATACACTCTCATTACAAAAAGTGCCTAGCTTACCAATTTCACGATCCTCCCTATAAAGGCTTTTATCAACCTAAACATTCATAACTTTTGAAAGGTTCAGCCAAATTTCCTCAATGTTTGCCATTTTCTTTCTTCTAATTTTCTCTGGATACACCATACATTCGTTTCTCGTTACCTGATCTTCGCCTTCGATGCACAGTATTAATTCAACGTTAGATATGGCGCCAGGAAAATCGGAAAATGGAATCGACTTCGGCATAGACATCCGGGTTTCATTCCATTTTAACCCTGAAAAGACTGGTGGCCTAAAAGCCCCCCCCCCCCCCGACTTTTCTCGCGATAACTCCGAAACATGTGATGCGCTTGCCGCGGCACTCCCCAACTTTAATCCACGCATCTTTTGAGACCACACTTCAGACGTCCGAGCGTGCGGTTTTAAAGTTAGGTAATATTTCGTACAAGCATGTCATACCCAAAAATCGCTCAAAAAGTGATTTCATATGCAATTTTAATACAAATTGTGTTTCAGCCTAAATTTATAAATGTGTGATTATTTTTACTTTCACTGATTAGAATTGATTGATTTGATGCTGTTTATGTTCGCAAAAGTGCACCCGACAAATTCTATCTAGAAAACAAAAGGTAGAAAAAACAGAGAAATACATAAGAAATTGATTTCGATAGAGGAATTTCTTTTCCAGAAAATTGTTGGAAATATCATGTTCATGCCAAACTAGCATTTTTTACAGTTTGGTCAAGTGATTTATTGGCAAAGATATGAATTTATGCGTATATCTGCATAATGAATTAATTATAAAATAAACAATGAATATATTTAAATTAATATTTTTAAATTATTATTCCGATTTTGTAGTATATATCAGAATCTATACGCTTGCAAAATTTCGCACCGATCGCGCGATCCGCTGCGGAAATCTCAGCGGGGCTTAGTCCCCCCCCCCCCCTTCCAGTCTTTCAATCCATGAAGATAGCCCAGTCTTTTTAGGGTTTTTTTTGTGCTTGTGTAGGTATTGGGCAGCTAAACGTATACACACTTGACGCCACCAATCTAACCCAAAAACTGCGGTGGAGTGAGTCTGGTAACCATGGTGATAGGTGGATCCAAGGTAAATTCTCGATCTACAGCCCAGTCACATATCAAATAATAATGGAGGGAGTCTCTGGTGGTAATCGCTGGGGAGACATTGCTTTAGATGATACATTCATCGATCGATCTGGACCTTGTTTGGGTAATTATTCGAATTCTGGATTTTTTTTTCTTTTCTCTTCTTTTTTCCAGAGATAAATATAGAAAATCTATACCGACATAGCTCTAATAAAACAAAATCTATATTAACTTTATAATTAATTGAGGGTGATAAGTGGAATTTGATAATGATATGTTGCCCTCTCTCACGCTCGCTCTCCCCTCTCATGTTTGACAATACCGTAAAGATAATGTAATATAGTAGTAATATTCAAGTGATGGCAAGGCGTATCCATCTACAGTATCCATTTCAGGTACAACAATTGTTCGAGATTTTTTAAAGCTTAGACCTAGTAATGTCACAAAACAAGTTAATAACATTATTTTTTGAAACATGTCTTGTACCAGGGGTCTGGTACAAGAATACTGTAATCGCGTTAGGTTGTTACAAAGAGTCCAAGATATTTGATCAGAAAAGAAATACAGCCAATACTTCCTGCTTAGCTATTTGCACGTAACGCTGTGAAGATCTATCATGGTACTGGATTTCTCCTTTTTGCAATCGCGTCGATCATCCCGTATTTGTACATTTGTACTTTCTGATCATTTTATTTAATACTTTTGCGATTCTATCCGTTATACATCGGGGCTTGTGTAGGACTTGCACGAACTCCATAAGTTAGTCGTCCGATCTCAAGTGCCGAAAGATTAATTTTGATTGTCACGTAATTTCCCCCCCCCCCCAAATATCAAAGAGTGTTTGTATAATTTTTGCAGGGGCTGGATTAAATCCTTACAATGAGTGTCTTCTACATAATTATATCTACTGTACTGGCCTACTAGTTTGCAACTTCAACGCTAAACGAAGCTCCTTGGTCTTACGATGAGGAAATAACGCCAAGGTGAAAGCAGACATTGCAATGACATAATTATACCCTTCCTGCGTGCGCGAGATTTTGCCAGTTAGCTCGTATAGGTGCTATATCCTGATCCGTAAACTTCGTGACTGTAGGTTTTAAGGGTAGACGAATCGTTAATATAACACGTTACCGCCGTCATCATGGATTTGGTGACACCTGATACTCTCACTTAATTTCTGAAATTAACTGTTCTGTCTTCATCCAGCCACCTACGATTGTTCCTTTGATGCTGCGTCTCTCTGTGGTTACATCCAATCGGACTTCGATGACTTTGATTGGAGCTGGAACAGTGGTTCAACACCGACTGACAACACAGGACCTTCCGTGGATGTCACCGCAGGGACACGTTTTGGTATTATATCATCATATGTATGAATATAAACATATTTATTTGTTTATTTATTTATTTATTTATTTTATTTATTTATTTATTTATTTATTTATTTATTCCGATGGTTTATTCCGGTGGTCAAAATGGAGCTCTATCGTCAGATATTTAGCACTCTGAATTGATTCCCATATCTTTCACGGATACATGTTCACATATAGAGAGACATAGATAGATAGATAGATAGATAGATAGATAGATAGATAGATAGATAGATACATAGATACATAGATAGATAGATAGATAGATAGATAGATAGATAGATAGATAGATAGATAAACAAAGTAGATAAAACACTTGATAAAGCCCTATGGGCGAAAATTCGTATAAATCCATCGTTTATACGGAGTTTTTATTTAATTTTGAGTTGACTGATAGATAGATAGATAGATAGATAGATAGATAGATAGATAGATAGATAGATAGATAGATAGATAGATAGCGGCCTTACTCTGCGAGTTTTAATTTTATTTATTTTCATTCCAGAGGTATTACAAAACACAGTGGGTACAATATTCAATATTGTTTTTTTTCTTTAATCCTTAATAAAATAAAGCAAATAATAAAAAAAAAAATACCACATGTATATTGCACACTTCCCAGCTAGAAGTCACGTTACTGGTTTAGGTCTTCTCCTACGCTTGAATTATCCCTCATTTTTTATGAAGTTGGATTGCTATCAAGTTGACTTCTGAGTTTGCCTTATTTATGACATTCTTTCAATTGCACTTTTTGTAACTTTTATCCTGAAATATAATTTGATCAATTTACAGAGTTACTTTCGAAATCGGGCACGTAGGTCAACTATTGGAAAATTTCCAACCTGAAATACTAAATAAAAATGTCAAAATGTTATACTTTTAAATATATCCATACTGAAACTGTGTACAACCTGTTCGTTTTATATATAAAAAAAATCAAGTAATCAACCAAATTAGCCAATTATTCTTCTTTTGTTTCTTTAGGTCATTACATTTATATTGAAGCAAGTGCCCACGAAATGGGAGACAATGCGAGAATCAGTGTACCTCAGTTTAACCCAACTCCGGGTCAAACTGACACCTGCTGGAGTTTCTACTACCACATGTTTGGGGGTGACATGGGTACACTGAATGTGATGGTAAGAGAGGCTCGTTGAATCTGAAACAGAATTCAAATTATTCATGATGATACCTTGATGGCATTTCCACTACATTACCATTATGATACAAAATGTAAAATAATTTTGATATCACCTTTGTTTTATGGTAAATCAGCCAATTTAGTTTGTTACGCGAGCCGTTGTTGTTGTTGTTCTTTTTTTTTGCTTTCTTTTTTCGAGCTAATTCTATAGTGACTTTTAATGTTTTTATCTGTATTATGTTACTTATGGATTTCTTTAAAAAAATGTATTTTGTCATTGTGTTCATCTTTCTTGAAAATGTGATTTGCTATTATGTACATTGTAAAGAATAAGTGCAGAACTAATTTCAAAACGAAATTATGAAGTTTTCTTAGGGCCTGAGAGCTCCGCAACCATAGAAAGTGAAATTGATACACGCAAAGATTTTAGTAGTGGTCCTGTCCTTAATTTTCATTTTATAATCTGTATCCGCCATAATATATTTGGACTTGATTTTTACAGAGTCAAAACCTTACGAAGACCCTTTTTCACATTTTACCATTGTTTAGTCATTACCTGACTGGTGTCTGGGTATTTTCAGGACTCGTGATAACGTTCAGACCAAAATGTATTAATTATGTAGTATAACGTGAAATGAGTATTTTCGGCGGCGGTGGTGGTGGCGGCGACGGTGATGGCGGTGGTGATGGTGGTGGTGGTGGTGGTGGTGGTGGTGGTGGTGGTGGTGGTGATGGTGGTGATGGTGGTGGTGGTGGTGGTGGTAGGTGGTGGTGGTGATCTTGCTTGGCAATCAGTCATCATTGACTATTGGTTTTGTGTATCTGGATAAATAGTGCCACCATTTTCCATTATGTAATCTGATATCCGCAAGACGATTACTCAGGTGTCTTGTATCATTGTTTGATTATCAAACAGATGAAGTCAAAGAAAAACACAGTTGGAAGAAATTTACGATATTCATTCAACCCAACACGGACTGCTTCACTTCTTTTCACCTGTTGAAATAATCAATATTCAATGATCTCGTGCAGTCGATCTCTGGCGTAAATCCGTGAGGTCATCCTATTCATCGGGGAGGGGGATGAATGAATAGACCATCCTCCCTTGATGAATAGGATAACATCACGGATTTACGCCAATGCAGTCGATGTACAGGTTAACAAAACTGTGACTGGAATAGTAAGAGCAAGCCACCGTGCCTTTCCTTGAAGTAATTCAAATAATTCTGATGAAAACAGAATTTACGCCAGTTTCAGCAAAGCGCTAACACAAGCATAAATAATTGTACCGCCCATAAAACTAAGATTGTTCTTATACACTTCTAGACAAGACATTTATGTTTATACCATTCATATAAATACATGAAAAATGACAAATATTGCTTCTATCTTCAAATGGTGTGTCTATTAACATTTTTATAAATGTTTTATTTTCTTAATTGCTTTCGAGATAATTTTGGGAATGGAGATGATTTATTGGTTCTTACATGGTTTGTCTTCAGCTTGAAGACGACGCCACTCCCTTGTGGACAAGAGGAGGGGAGAATCTGGGTGATGTCTGGCATTACGGACAAGTCAATGTGTCCAGTTCGACCTCCTTTAATCTAACATTTGAGGGCATAGTAGGACCAGGACCAGAAGGGGACATGGCCCTAGATGATGTGGACTTTGAAGTCGGGTTATGTAATTATACAGGTAACTTTCCGATAATCTCGCCTTATAGTATATAATGGTATTTTCTTGATCTTCTTTTTTTTATATATGAACCTTTTACGATTTCATTAAAGAGTAAAATCACTTTAAAGGTAGTTGTGTAAACCAGTGGCGTAAATTCTTTCCAAGAAAAGGGAGATGATCGTGGTCAAGCGAGATTTCCCCTTTGAGGATACACACGCACACACACGCAGACACACAGACACAGACACACACACAAACACACACATACATACACACACACATACGCACACAAACAAACACACACACGCACACAAACAAACAAACACACACACTCACACACACACACAAATATTGATGGACGGATACAAATTAATGTTTGTCCGTGTGTGAGTGATTGTGTGTCAGCAGTACCAGATTTACTTTTAGGGAAACATTTCATAGAATCATGTACAGTTTTTGGTCCCCACAAGTATGTCGATTTACCTCACAAGGAAAATACCTCCCACAGTTGTCCCTGTACAGACACGATACCCCTTCCTCCTGCCCTCCCATTTTTTCTTTTTTTTCTTTTTGTCTTGTTTTCCCTTTATCTTTTCCCTTTCCTTTTCCCTTTTTAGTTTTAATGAATTTTAATTAAAATTAGCTACATACTGAGCTCACCTAATCTTTCCCCAACATAATACAGGAACTGCAACCACGCCAGAGCCGACAACTGAAAAACTGACAACGAAAGCAGAATTAACCACTACCCGTAAGTAAAACATATATCTGTCTATGAACAACATAGCCTGTTGTATCTTTAGTACATCACCCCCTCCCCCCCCCAAACACACACACAGGACAATAATTGTGCTTTTGAGTGTGTTATACATATGGCTGGAGTTTAGCATAATGAATACGAGAGAGCGTAGAAAGTGAGAAGTTACCAGTTACTCACGATAAAGAAAAAAAATGAAGTTTTAGGTATCAAAACGGGTCATTTAGTGCACTATTCTTTCACGAAACCGAGTGCTGGTTCTTTCGACATTTTCAAGTTACAATCCGAATGCATATTTTGTCTGGTCATTCGGGTTTACTGCCAAAACTCCTCAAATATTATTGGGAGGGGGCAATCATTTTGTTCCCCCTTGCTGGATACGCTAATACTCACACATGTACACACATATACGCGCACATACATTCATGTATAAAGATATGCTTCTTGTTGTGATGAGAATTTTGATGGTGGTGGTTGAGAAATTGTGAAAAACGGACCTCTAGAAACGCGTTTTTGTGTGTTCTATATTTTTGTAACATAAGATAACTTTTTACTCTCATATGAGTCACTTTGTTTAGACAAAATTTGCATGAAATTGTCTTGCTGTATCGCTAGACACTTGCGTGACTATATGGAGTTGTTATTTAGACTTCCATGAATGTGATTAAAACTGTAATAAATGATTGGGGATATCCGAGGATACGATATTTCTTTTATCTCAAAATAGTGCTTTTAATAACTCGACAATTTTGTTATTGCCGCCCAACAAAATAATTAAGAGATAAATTGGGAGTTTCAACTTCGCTTTTGATTTGAAAAATGGTTAATGAAATTTCTCCCACGAGGTGTAAATGTTAATTATAGACTTTATAATTATTATTAACCCTAGTTATGCGTTTAATATAATGGATTATTTTCATTTTGCTCGGCAGATAACAATCGTAATTGCTCTCTCGACCAAGGGATGTGTAGAGATGGAACTTGTCTCGATCTTAAACTCTTCTGTAACTTTAATTACGAATGTCCAGACCGATCAGATGAGGACGAGTGTCGTAAGTTTATGTCAAAACGTCATTCTCTATTTTGTGATTGGTTTCTAGTAATAGGGAACAAATAAATTGGAACTCACTAAATATAGTCTATGATTATGGTTCATGTTTCCAAATCCTCTCTTCAGTTATGTTAATTTGCAACTATCATAAATAACATAATGTTATTTTCTCATGTTGTAGATAATATTTTTATTTGCAGTTGTCTTAATCTATTTTTTTGTTAAAGGAGTAATTTTCTTCAAAAAAAAAATTCATAAATTTATGACTCCACCACTATGTATATATTGATATATCTTTTGATCAACCTGGTAATGTTTTTATATTTTGCCGAAAGTGGAAATAAATGAAATGAAATAAAATATTTGAAAAAATATATATTACAAACGATTTCACGTCTCTGAATTATCTCGTTTTTCATTGAATGAACTTTGTCCACCTTGAACTATTTAACGTAACAATATCAGAATTCATGGCCTCAATATGTTGTTCCTGAGTTCATCGTGTCACTGCCGACAACCAGGAATAACCTGGTGGTAGTGTCACTGCCCCGGAAAGCAGTACATGACAGGTTCGAGTCCCAATGGTTTCTCGGTGTTTTTTTACTGTTTGTTAAAGATTATAGATCAGCAGTTTTCGATCCTTAAAATACAGAGGACGTCATTTGGAAAAAAATATATAACAGCAATGATGTGATTATGTCAAACAAGCGGGTTGAAATCAAACTGTCGAACTTAATATAACCAATTTCCATAATAATGATAATTTAGGTATACAGTTTTATAGCCCCTCTTTCGTCAGATCCTGGGCCAATAAATATTAATCATGAGGCAAACAAAATTGCTGCAATGACTCCGACATGTTAATCCCTGATACTTTCTCTTTCTTTTCTCTTTTTATTCTCTCCTTCAACTACTCTTATCTACTGTCAAGATTATTATTTCTGGTGGTGGGGGGGGGGGTTGAGGTCTGTATCTTATTCAAGCTTGCCTTATGATAGGGACCTCCAGCATTTTCCGTCGATCTCGTGTGATATTTGTATACAAAATGGTGTTATCAATTCTTATAGTTTCAGTAATCTATACACTTACAATTGTTTTAATATATGTCAGAAATGATTTGTTAGACGTCGCTTTTCACAGCTATATCTTCTTAATGGAAAATACTGAAATAAACCAATTCCAATTCAATTTCTTTCAAACAACTCAACATAATGTATGCATTTTTTTCGTTTTTGATATTTTTCATCAGCATCTGTATGTGATTTTGAGGACGGTCTATGCAACTGGCAACAAGCAACCAATGATGGTTTTGACTGGTGGCGATATAATGGAACTCGAGGAAATACATTTATTGGCCCACACAGAGATCATACCTACAATAGCATCACTGGTAATTAAAGCACTTCATTACAATCTATTTGATAGTCGTAATCTTAAAAATCTTCTCACTGAAATACGTGTAAATCTAAGATATTCCTTGATAGAGCTTTTGCAAATATGGCACCAAGATTATGGAATGACCTCCCCAAAGCATCAGATCAATGACCGACTTTGATAAATTCAAATCAATGATAAAGACGCACTTTTTGAAGCAGTTTTATTTTCTCAAGAATGATTATTTACCTCGGAAGTTTTCATTCTTCGCTGAATATTCAAAGTATACATTTCTGTATCACGCTGCAAGGGGCGTGCTTACCATAAAGATAAGGGGGATAAAATTTCAATAATGACTAGATATAATTTCCAGAACAAAAAATATAATTTTCCCGTTTCACCTCATCTTTTTTATCACTAACGCTTTACCTGACGTTTAAAAAAAACATAACATAACAAATCAGTAGATGTTTACTTACTTTTTATGTTAAATTAATTTGAATCACGTCAGAATAAGAATTCATCACATATAGGTTTTAAATCATACTTCACTTGTCCATTCAGGCACGTATTACTACGTTGATGGTATCCATACTACGCAAAACTCCCATCACGGCATTCTGATTGGCCCCAAGTACAGCTTGGCTAGTTACACCTGTACCGCATCCATCTGGATGTACTCCTATGGAGCATCGTTTGGTAACTTGGTCTTTAAGCGTAGAATCCTGACTGAAGACAAGGTGATGAGTGTCATTGACAGCAACGAGGGAGTGACCGATGCCTGGACAAAACTCCAGATTAATATTCCATCCTGTCTGTCTAACTTTCAGGTATTACGCAATCCGAGTATATCCTTGTTTTCTAATCATTTTTATTATTCAATAGCGACCGTTTTGTGTTTCGTTTCATTTCATGTCATGCATATAGGGACTATTACGATAATATGCATATAATACTATATTTAAACGGCCTCACATTCTTCTCACATTGTCTATTTTTTCTGCACAGAAACGGTTGACTTCATATCAATAATTCTGTAATATTAAAGTACATCACTGTAAATGCCGATGGTTCCATTATTCAAACACAAATACATCTGCAGAAAATAGCTTGTTCAGGAGTGGCGATGACACACACACACACACACACACACACACACACACACACACACACACACACACACACACACACACACACACACACACACACACACACACACAACACACACACACACAGACACAGACACACACAGACAAACACACACACACACCTACACACACATAGACACCACACACACCACACACACACATACACACCTACACACACACAAACAAACACCACACAAACACACACACACATTTTAAACACGATTGTTAAAAAGGCATTGCTGAAAATCGTATTTGTTGTGAGCAATTTAACTGCTTAAGAATGTGAGTGAAAAAACAGTATTTATGTTAACTGAACCCTTTTCTAATCAAATATATCTACCTAAAGGATATCTCAACAATTTAAAAGTTTATTCCGAACCTATTAAATGTATATTTGTAAATGAAAATAATACGCATTATCCTGGTATTTGTAATCAATCAATCTTGTTCCTTGTACAGGTACTAAGTCAGCAGTGATTCTTGGCTTCTAGATATTCGATGGGTACAGAGTTTTAAAACCGTATTTTATTATCTTAATCACAATAATTCCTTTTAAAGATCTTGATCGATGCCGCCAACCACCAGTCCACTCCTAGTCCCGGGGGATTTGCCATTGATGACATCCAGTTTGACAACTGTGCCTACATCGAAGCCACAGAACCAATCACCTGTCCGGATGGAATGTCCAAATGCAATGCTGAATACTGCTACCCATCAGACAATAGATGTGACTTCACGAAAGACTGCTGTTCCGATGGTTCCGACGAGTCCGAGTGCTGTGAGTATATCACACATACGCGTATCCATGTGTCTTGGGGTGTTCAGACCACCCCCCCCC
>JZLH01S0009338.1:51603-76060 GCA_001188425.1 Eucidaris tribuloides
ATTACCTATCAAAATTAACAAATTTTATTTTTAACACCTAGTATGTTTTATTTACTGTATTTTTACGTTCTCTATTATGCTGATGTAGTTTGTTGTTTGTTATACATGTAGTATTTCTATATGCATAATATGTATAGATTTATCGAATGAGTAAATAAATTTGATTTTGAATATTTGAATATTAATCAAAGGCTGAAACTTATTCGTATAATATGAAAATTGCATTTAAAATAACAATTGGCAGATGATGTGCATCATGTTTGAGTACCATAGAAATATGACTGTGAACACTTGGGTTGACTGTATTTGTTACAGAGATGTAAAGTTATAGCAGGGTTGGCATATTTCCCACTTTTTGTCATATTTCCCGGACACCGTCCGATATAAAATTGCCTTCTCATGTACAAAGTCAATGGGAGAAATTTATATTTCCCGGACGATTGGGTGGGAAAAAAGATACTGACCGGGAAATATGCCAACCTTGGGTTATAGTGAATATATAAATTTTGTTCAATGATGGAAACTAATTTGCATGACTTTCCCATGTTATAGGAGTTTTGTAAACGTTTAGTATGGTGAATATGGGATCTTACTGAAAACCCTTGTAGTGGAAACAATGCTGTTCAAACATGTTCTACCAAAATGTTGAGCAATAATCTGTTACTGAATATGAGTAACTAATGTACCACATAAAAGTAAAATGATTATGCAAAAATTCTGTGATCAGATTTACGAGGTCTTACTTCATTTTTAAGAGATTTAGGATTTGAATCTGGGATTCATCTTTAGTGACTCACACTGTATAGAAGTGGTCTAGAAGAACACATTATTGCACTCCTATGGGGATTAAACGGGGGATTAAACGGGGAAGATGGAAGTCTTGATCGGGGGAGAGTACTTCCATATACGCTTTACGGGAATGTTCTGGCCAGATGGGTACTTTTTTTCACAAGAAATCTTTTACCAGGGGTCCCGTGTTCTGCAAATAAATACCTAAATATGGGTCCACATTGCAGTTTTCCCGATAAATTTCTAAACACACGACTACGCTTTGTGAGAAATCCCTAAACATGGGTACCCTTTTTCCTTAAAATATGCCCATAAAGATAGGGGTATAAGCTCCGGTCCACACACCCCATAAAAAACTAGAGCAATTCGGCTGTGCGCAGCCGATGGGGTATGCCTCTGCACCCCCGTGCAATTCCAAACTTGAAATGTTCGGGGCATCGTGACCTTTGACCGTTCAACTCTGAAATCTCAACAATGCCCCATAATACACAATTCACCCAAGTTACATCAATATCCGACAAGTCGTTCTCAAGTTATTGTGGTAAAGACATTAAGTGTGGGGTCTCGTGACCTTTGACCTTTCAACCCCAAAATATGATCAGTTCATTGGTGCCTCATAACACTTACTTCACCCAAGTTACATCATTATCCGATAAGCCGTTCTCATGTTATCATGGTAAAGACACTAAGTATGGAGCCTTGTGACCTATGACCTTTCAACGCCAAAATCTAATCAGTTCATTGTTGCAACATAATACATACTTCACCCAACTTACATCAAAATCCGATCGGCCGTTCTCAAGTTATAGCGGTAACGAGCCCAAATCAGACATATTTCAGGCCGGTGACCTTTGACCTTTCAGCTCCAAAATCTAATCAGTTCATTGTTGCCCCATAGTACATACTTGGTCCTAGTTACATCAAAATCTGATCAGCAGTTCTTAAGTTATCGCCGTAACGAGAACCGGTAACGGACGGACGGACGGACAACCCGAAAACATAATGCCTCCGGCAACTTCGTTGCGGAGGCATAAAAATCAGAGTACCCCACCCCACACCTGGGCAGTCTCGACCAAAACAACATTATCACGGGCAATATTCCACTCTTTTGAATTGTTACAAAAAATGTCAAGCTGCTGCTCCTTCAAAACTGGAGCTAATAACACAGTTCACTAATACAGAACACGTCAAACATAATACAGTATCACAAAAAGTGTAACAGATTCACATGTTTATAATAGAATTGAATATTTATTCAATTAGCACATGTTAGGATCAATAAATCACATACATATACAAGGTTAAAAGGGAGAAAGAAAAAAAGGAAATGTATATCTATTCCAGTTCAAGTATGAGAACATGTACCCCGCCAAAGTGAAAAAGCCACAAACTACACAATTACATTGTGACAAAATATATCTGCCGCCAAATCACAAAGTTTTAGTAGCATGACCTATCATTGTTGTATGTGTAACTCCAGGCACTACTACGATCACTATCTGAATGATGATGCTGCAATGCTAGTGTAAAATGCCATAGGTGTACATATCAGATATGAAACTGTGAGCATAAAATGTTCTCAACTCTTAATGAGCCACATAAATGAAAGTTCTATGGACAATGTATGCATTGCGTGGTACATATTTACGACTTTGGCACATTTTGAATTAAAAGTAACATCACCATATGTGCTCTTCCTAAAATCTCCATTCATAAGGCTTTCCAAATGAAGCATAAGTAGAAAGAAACTAACATAAACATGTACTCCCATCAGGCATGGTATTTGTTAACTGTAAACATTGTGGCATACAAAATCGCCATAATTAGCTGAATTTATTTTGTTTCATACATCATAAACATTCATGACATTTAACGAGTCAATTCGCCAGTAATTCATTTAAGTATGACAGGTGTTACTGCCAGTGGTACAATCACCCTAAATAAACCAAAAGTTTAGATTCGTTTTAACAAAATGATGATTTTCTCCAAAGTATTGTTAAAAGAAAACTCAGTCAAGTTCTTGATCTATAATGAAAAACATGATTAGACAGATACATTAATACATTTCCCACAAAAAAGACAAATTCAAGCAAACAAAAAGCTTTCATAGCCATGCAGAATTTTGGAGCTATGGTAGTATGGTTACCCAGAGTTCGCTATAGCGATACCAGCTACTCGTACTATTTATCACTTCGCTGCTTTTCTTGATAAAGATTCGTAACCAACCTAGACAGATGAATTGCACAATAGAGTTCAAAGCAAGTATTGTGTTGATTTCTGGCACCAATCTACTTGCAAGTAGAATAGTCACATGTTGAATGGAATTGATATTTATGCTACATTAGAAGTCCTAGCCTTCCTCTTAACTACATGTAAGCAGAATTTACAAAAAAAAAGAGAAATGTCAATATAGACCACATAATTCTAATATCACAATATTCTAAAACATATTGTGAAATGGATTTCAATTAATTTATCAGTCAACTTTTTTTTTCACAAATATGATCAATCACACACAAAATTACATGGTGTTGCAGCCTTCTACCAATATGATTACTCCTCTGACTGTTCAGATGGATTTACACATTTACCACTAACTACACACAACATTTTCCATATAAATAATAGACGTACCAACTTTAAAAGCTACATGTACTTTAAGACTAGAATGGACTGATAATTCCGTCAATCGTGACATGTTCTGAAATTTAAGTAGTAGAAAATATTTCAGTATATGGCTTCGATAAAATGATACAACTTAGCATTATTGTCATATACATTATGTACATTCAGCACTAGTTATCAGAGTGGATAATACATCATTTATTTGACTTTGGTTATCTGGACTGTCATGTCATCTTTGTGTAGAAGTCATCATATCCGATTCAAATTTAGACTAAAAATGCCATGCCCTCAGTGATTGTGTTTGATTCCGCTATAATCATTCATGGCATAACACATAAGCTGGTATCCCTGTGTGAATTTTTACATCTGCAACGATTGCAAAAAGTTGCAATAGCCCATTCACAAGTTTGAAGTCACACTATGGCAGAGTGACATTCACATGCTTTTGTCACGTTATGCTGTTCGCAAAGGGTTCACAGGGAACAACCACAAATATTTGCAAGATTTTTATCATGTTCAAAACAATGAGACTGTCACACTGAAATCGCAAAGCCTACGACCACAATCCAATCGTACCTAATCACAAGATATTCTCATTTGCTTGCGATAGCTAACAATTGCCAGAATTTGCAATGGAAATTCGCATCATCGGAGACCAGTCTCAGAAATTGCAGTATGTTGTGTTTTTCAAGTCCTACCCTTTAGATAAGCATCCAGCTTTGGTGCACATTACACATTCATATGTAATTGATAAATTTAACTCCACTGGAGTATAAATACATACATTTGCTGAATTTCTTTTGTAATCAAATTCTGATAATCTGATCTCTACTATAATCTTGAAGAGGGCTAAAATTACTGAAAATTTGACAAAATGTACAAAGTGCATTCCTTCACATGAAATTTCAGTAATAAGTCATCTATATCATACACTTTGGAAAATGCTTAGACACAGACTTGACTAATTCATAAAGTGGTTAAGTTTACTAATATAGGATGTTTTACTTATACAGGCAGTTCGTCACATGATCCATGGTAAGTTTAAGCAAAGTACTAGAAGTACTCAAACTAAAAGTCTACAATTGTGGTCATTAAAATTCATCCTGAATAAATACACATAACCTGGCAAAAAAGCTAACATAAAACACATCCCAAATATGAAAAGGGAAAAGTGGCAGAAAAAAAATAACAGTTTCAATACAGTAATTTCTTCTCCTTTCGCACAAGGCTAAAGATAATTTAAGTTGTTATTGTCATCTATAGCTTACATACACAAAATTTGAATAATTTATGACGAGGTGCAAGCTTTTTCCAAATTTAAATGTTTTACTAGTAAAGGCAGTTTCTCATGCTAAATTAAGTTTCAGCAATGCATTTGCAGCACTGAAACTTCAAAACTAACATCATGGGCATTCAGATTGGTCCTGAATAAATATGCAGTAGCTAACATATATGCTTACACAAAATACATCATTACAATAATGTAAAGGGAATACTAGCAGGGAAAAAACAGTTTCAACCCATCAATTATTTTTTTCTACAATATTAATCAATAAGTTCTTAATGATGAGATAGTAACTTTTAAACCAACAGATTTCCAACATAAATATCCTTTAAACTTTTGGTAACATAAATTTTCTAAGACAAAAGTATGCATGTATGTACTTTATTTAGTGGGGTTTTTTCTTGTACTTTATTGAATGGTTGGTAATCATCATGTGATTATTTGATTTAACTACATATATTTGTCTATTTCAAAGACAATGAAATTTGAATAATTTTCCCCACATAAAGCACAGGGTTCAACCCCATGCTAATTTGGTGGCCACATAAAATGTCTGCTGGGGTTACTTACATTTTGGATTTCGGAGACTATCATACATTGCTACTAACTTGTCACACTTACTGACAAATAATTGTTGTGAAAGGGTAAACCCCAACAATAAAAAGTTTGTTTTTATAGTATTGCACAATATTGCTCTTTGTCTAATTAAATGTACAGTTTGTCAATCATGCCCTGTCTTTTACCCACAAATCAGGTCAATTCCAATTTAGTGTTTTGGGGACAGAAATTTGATTATTCATCAGGTATGCTGTACATATTCTAACTGAGTGACTTCACAATTATAACCACAAACCCTTTCTTTTTCAAATATATTCATAACATACGCAACTGATAATTGATTGCAAAGGATTAATGCCATTGACAAAAGCTGTCCTAACTACAAACCACCTCGTCATGTTTTTAACGCTACCTCATTTTTCTGGAACTCAAGTTTTCAACCTCTTGTGCACACATGCCCTCATTCACAGGCTTTCAATCAAGCTGCATCTTATAACACTTCCTCAAGGTACTTTCTTGATCTCAAATGCAATGGTAATCTCGTACAAAAACTAACTATATTTAAACTAAACTCATGATTGCCGACTTCTTGTACTACACAATATAAAATGTTCAAAATAAAATTTCATAAATACATTTATCTAAATAACAGCATTTTTATGTACATAATCGTTGGAGAGAAATCACAAAAAACATACTCGATGTACAAGAAATCATAACATACAACTAGGAATTAGCACAGAGATTTGTCATTATGTACAAAGACATGTATAACTTCTTCTTACATGTGCTAAATCATTTCATATAAGATGAAGAGGTGGTACATATTTTTGAAGAAATAACAGTAAAATTGTTAATTATACAGAGCAGCAGTGTCAAATGAATTATTCAGTTTACGAGGAAGATAAAAACTCAGGCACTTTATTACTTTCCTTTTCAAATTGAATGCCAATTCAAGAACTTTACAAGTAATTCTGCTAATGCCTCACACAAAATTACAAACATACTGTTCATTTACAGTGCACAATGAAATGGGAATGTAACAGTTGCACGTTTCAGTATTGTTAACATTTCGATGACTCAATCAGTGCATGCAAGACTTGAGCAACTCCCCTTATAGCCCATCTCTGTCTTAACGGATTACAAAATGTTTGACAGAAAAATCATTCCTGATGGGACGGCTTCATATTCTTCTCTTCCAGCTATATTTGTACACAAACTAATACAAAACACAAACTGTGGAGAAATTATTGCAAAACATATGGCTAGTTATTTTATGAACATAATTTCACATACTGTACACAATATTTTTCCTTTACTGGACCAATTCCACAGTTTTTGTGGAATATACATTACTGTCATTATATTTCCCTATATCTATATATAGCTTTACTAATGACCATTGTAATGTTCTCACACATATCAATCAGTATTACAGTCAATCTGACACATTTCTCACAATATAACCCTTGCTCTATATTTGCTTATCAAGAAGAGCATCTTTTGAAATATGTTCATTAGATCAGCTGGTTTTCAACTGAACATGGATTAAAGTTCAGTTAAGAAAATCATTTTTTTCAAATGTTGTGTTGTAGTTCTGGAGTTTGTAGTTCTTATTTTACACCAACTAGACATATACTGATATCATAGTATCAACGTCACACTTCTGCTGTTTTCATTATTCATCACATGGCCAAAATAACGGAAGTGCAAATCATCACTTCTTTATTCATGACCAGGCAACAAAAGTGAAACTATTACCTTGGCCAATGGGACTAATAAAAAAATCCATTAAAGTTTAAAGATCAGCTGACACATATTTTTCATCTCAGTCAATGGAATAAGTACAGTAAAATGTGTCTGTAGTGGCCACCCAAGGGAAACAGAACATGTGGTCTTTATAGACAAGTGGCTGCTATAGACAGGTTTATAGACATGTAATCTATCCCCATAAAAGTCCATTTAGTGGCCACTGCAGGCAGGTTGGCTGCTGTAGAGATGTGGCCTCTATGACAGGTTTGACTGGATCAAGTAGATAATTACTCAACATTTAACTTTTTGCTGCATTCACTGGAAAGAGGAGATTAATTTCAAGTTTCCGTTTAACATATCAAACTGGTTCCTGATTAGACATGGCAGCAAAAAGATCACAGAGATAGACTTCAGTCCATACATTGCAACCAAGGCAGTTTTTAGGATGTTGACAAGATGGCAGCTTAATTCTGTCCCTCCTCTTCTCATCAATTCTTACATCGACCCTCTGATTAAATCCTCAATCTGTATAGCCAACGAAAGAAACAAGGACAGGACAATGTATTATGCTGATCATGTAAATAGAAAGAAATATAAGCAATCATAACCAATAAAAATAAACAATTGGACTTATAAGCAGTATTATGTATACCTCTGCCCTTCTGGCAAATTTGTTCAAAGTCTTATACGTTCATCTGCAATTTATGGTGAATGCCAGGACAAAGTAATATCAAATTCTGTCCAGATTAGTCCAGATATCATGATAACGGGACCATGGTGCACATATGGATGTATGAACAGACATATTACAACAATACAAAATTCCTCTGGCCCTTTGTGAGTAAAGACACAAAATGTCATATGAGACAAGAGATAAGAATATTCATTGTAACATGAGATGCCAAAAAATATGAGTTGTGATGATATACAGTGTGTCTCAAAAAAAACTTTACACTTTTGAAATGGCCCACAAATAAAAAATGATTTCGAATTTTTGGAAATTTTTTTAATATATGGAAAGCTTAACGTCTCTTCTTTCATATGACACCAAAACGTCTGAAATTGTTTCATGCTTGAGTGAGCACTGCCACCTTTTGTAGAGGACATGAAAATTAGGTTGCGCAGGAATTGGCTATCCATTGTAATGAAAGATACAAGCTCTCTTCGATTATGTGTGCAGCTTGGGATTGGGACATGTAAATTAAAGATCTTAGTGACTGAAACCATGAAAGACTACCGTATTGGGGTGAAGGGGAAGTGGGGTGGGGTGGGGTAGTGTGGATGTGGGGTGGATGTGAGGTGCAGGGGAGGTATGGGGGTGGTGAGGTGGAGGAGACGGTAGGGTGGTGGGTTTAGGTAATTCTAACTTACCACCTCCCCCCATGCACAACCCCTATTCCCATCCACACCACCCCCACATCCTACCACCTCCACACCCCATCATCCCATACCCAGCACCCCCACCCCTTCACCCCAATACGGTAGTCTTTCATGGTTTCAGTCACTAAGATCTTTAATTTACATATCCCAATCCCCAGCTGCACACATAATCAAGGCGAGCTTTTATCTTTCAGTACAATGAATGGCCAATTCCTGCGCAACCTAATTTTCATGTCCTTTACAAAAGGTCGTAGTGCTCAATCAAGCATGACACAATTTTCGACTTTTTGGTGTCATATGAAAGAAGAGACGTTAAGCTTTCAATATATATATAAATTTTTAAAAAGTTCGAAATAATGTTTAATTTGGGAGCCATTTTAGAAGTGTAAAGTTTTTTTTGAGACGCACTGTAGAAATGATGTTCTTGTTTTATTTTGGCATCACGTTTGACATCAAATGCTGAATACACTGTCATCCCAATACATCCCCCCCCCCAACCACACACACACACACCTTCCACTAAATTCAAATGCCATATATCTACTATCTATCACAACATACATGTTGTTGGTACATTTCCTTCACATCCTGCTGGTCAAACTGGAGTTCTTCCACCAAATAAAGATCACTGTTTTAAATGCTGATTTACACCGAATTCTCACACACCACTCCCATATATTATTATTATTATTATTATTATTATTTATATTGCGCTTTTCCCATTAGGCCCAAAGCGCTACATATTTGGCCATCCTTCTTTATTTGGCAAGCATCTATACAACGCGCCATAGAAGGGGCCCGAGTAATGTTGAAAGTGTTGCAATGGCCATCACACCGGGTTTTCACCCTTCTCTTTTCGATGAAGTGTGTGGGTTCTTTTACGTGCTGAGGTGTTTCTGTCTCAACACGGGACCTCCGGCTTTACGTCCTATCCGAGGGACGAGGTAATGGGGATAAAGTGCCTTACCCAAGGACACAACCGCCATGGCGTGGGCTCGAACCACGGACCTCTAGGTCGGGAAGCCAAGCTGTTATCCACTACGCCACAGCGCCTCCCCTTCACTTCACATATACCCACCTTCTCTTCACAACAACATTGTAACATGTCATTTTCCACATACCTGTTGTCGGTACATTTCCTTCACATCCTGCAGGTCCAACTTGAGTTCCTCCACCTGTTCAGCCTTCTCCCCGTACATCTGGAGGACGGCATTGTAGCGATGCTCCAGGTCCTGATAAAGTGAAAAACGAAACCATATTAATCTCTTAGCAGTTGAAGATGATTTTATTTTGGTATGACATGCATTTTCCATAGAGCCCTGCCCAAGATATCTTGAGTACTAGTCCTTCAATAGGTAAACAGTTAACCGTCTTCAATAGGTAAACAGTTAACCGTCGTCATTTTATGGGCCCTTTCACAGTGAAGGTGAGTTATGAATTATGAGTTGTGAATTATGAGAAATTAATGTATTAGTGGGCATCACGACTGCCAAGTATCACCAACTTAGATGAATTATTAAGTTTCCTACAAAAGAGATATCTTCAGCTAAATCACATTATTAACCAGTCCATTAACATACTCACAAAATCACCCCACATTTCTCAATAAACCAGCATGTTAGAATTGGTTAACAAAAATTCCTGACTAGTAACTATTATTTCATGAAAATGCACGGAATATTTACCTTGATGCGAATGCGCATATCGGGTAGAGTGCTGACTTCATCTTCTAATCTCTCCGTCTGGTTAGTCAACTTGACGATCTCTTCTGCCATGGATGCTCTTGTTCGCTCCAGTTGAACAATTTCACCCTAGACACGTGAGATTAAAAGAGAGACATCTATAAATATGTCTGTAAATGCAACAGTATGGATCATGAGCAGGATGGTTGTGGAATGGCAATGGCTTTGAAGAATTTTATAATCAACAGGTAGGCAATGCACTGGTAAAAACATTTCACATTTGTTTAGTATCATAACTGAATGACATGCAAGAAACATGCACAATCTCCATGACCATTACATACTGGCACTACAGAAAACTTGTGTTAAGTATAAAACATTTATTTTAAAATGAAAAATAAAAATCGTTTAAATATGGATTGTTTTTTTATATATGTAATGAATCAGAAATTATATCTTTTGACCATGGTGAAATTTGAGAAAAACCCAATATCACACAAATAAAATGATACAGCTCAGTACAATACCAATCAACATCAGCTAGACTGCAATCATCTATAATCGCAAAAAGCTTTAGTAACTAAAACAGCACAACACATATACACCATGTTCCAGCCCCCATCCCAGCTGTTTGACAGTAAAACAAAGTTTGCTCTTCAATCACTATCCATTTGTATGGACTTTTTTTTTATTGAAAGGGGTGCTATTATTTGCTTTTTACAAAAGTTTCTACTTGTTCTGACTTCCATAAATGTTAGGTGATTCTTAAATCCACCCATGCCTGGTTCTTTCGAAAATGAGTTCAATTACCTGAAGCTGTGTGATCTCTCCTTCCCTCTGCTTCAGCTGTGACTGCAGGCTCTCCACTATGGATGCCGCAGACCCCGACACCACGCTGTCATAGACGGAACTGCTCATGCCTGACCACGACATTGTGCGCTCCAAGATATCACCCTGTGAGTTAAAACCAAAATGTGTTGTCAGACTAGCTGGAGAATTTACCACACACAGGATATGTCATCAATTTGCAATTCCAAATTGACCTCAATCAAGAAAATTTGCTGCAAGCTATAATGTAAGGATTCATATCAGTTTTGAGACAAAGAAAATTTTGTTTAAAAAAAAATGGCTCTTCCTCAATCAAATCTTATAAAGCAACAGAAAATATTTTGTTGAATTTGTTATAGCTAGGAAATTCTTGGTAATGGTTATACTGGATTGGTATTTTTCCAGGCAGCACCCAACATGAATCAAATAATTCAATATGGCAGCACCCATAAATCAAAAAAATTTTTTACAACGTACTGTATAATTACTACGAAAAAAGAAGGAAAGTTGGTTGCAAAACATGTTCAACTAAACAGTAGGCTTACCTGAGATGGTGTGGAAGGGTTCGATAAGATAATGGGTCTGACTTCATTGTGGCCCGATGTGCTTGACGATGATACCGGACTTCTTGATCCTGTATTCTCCTCTTGCTGAAGACGTTTCTCCTGAAAAGAAAATCAAAATGTAGGATGGATGAATGACTTGGATGATGCAGGTGTTCATGTTGCAGATATCAACAATAATCAAATTTATATAAATTATCTGCATACAGGATGGATTTGTGTCAAGATTAAAACCAGTATTGTGGTCGAGGATGGATTGAAGGCCAATTTTGGTGGCATTGGCCCCAGTCTCGGTCCGAGTCACCTATATAAACCTTATGGAAAGGTAGTGATTTGTGGTGGTCACAGATTTGACCTCAACTTCGGCACTTACAAACTCAACTACAACACTTACAAGTACCCTCAAAGTGGCAAGATTTTGTTTATGGTTCCAAATGAAGTATTTTCCTGAATCTTGGTATGAAAAGTCAAATTAACCCATTGGCTACGGGAACCGGATGTGCCCTGTGTTAACTCTATGGGATTTTCAGAATCTCGGAGGCAATGGGTTAAGGTTGATAGCTTATGCTGTCATATCCAGATGTGTAACGCTCTCCAGTCCAGTGGAACTTCATATATAAGGCCTTGATATACAGCATATCAATTTCAGCAACACATCTTCTATCTATGATAGAACAGACCATAAATTTAGAAGAAACTGGAACTTTTGTTTCACTAGGCTTTTCTGATATGCAACATAATTATGAGACCAGTTTGTATTTTCTCAAATTTGTGACAGTTCAAAAGCCAGTGTATTCTTTCTTAACACCAGAGATTACAAAATGTACAATGTGTTAGTGGATGATTTATTGTGTCAAAACATGCACAGCCATTTTTTTTTTTTTTGGTCATATCATTTTCAATGATAAATAAAACTCTTATCCAATGCAGAATATTGCTGATTATTGTACAATATCAAGTGAAATGACTGAACAGTTATTTCAATGGCAGTTATGTTACTGTGTTAGTAAGAAAAAAATACAAGTGGTGATCTGTTATTTAAAACAATTTCTTCCACAAAAAATAAAATCAAATTAAACTATAAAAAATAATTTTGTACAATTAAAACAAATTAAATGTGTTTAAAATATTTGTTTTGCATACTTCTTGTTGTTGTTCTTGAACTTTTTGTTGTAATGGTTGTAATGGTTAATGTTGTTGTTAATTTGTAGTAGTGTTCATTGTGGTTGTGTTGAAATTGCAGGATCATTAGCGATATTGCATACAACTTAAACGCTGCATCATATGTAGTTACTGCTGAAATAAAACAAAAATATAATGCTATCACAGCCATGAATGAAATGTACCATAATTTGTCCATGCTTTACATTCTAATAAAATACCTGAAATTCCAAATCTTGTAAAGCTAGCTGTTTGTGTTTCCTGTCTTTCTTAATCTTTGGTGAGAAGACAAGAAAATGTGTACAAAGCACATTAAAAACAAGGCAATAGCAAGATTGTGTCTCGCCCACCCGCGACTAAATATCACAAAGGTAAATCTCCCCAAGTACATCCCTAACCCACGTTTGACCTCAAATGACCTTTGACCTCACCATGTGACCTCCGACAGCACCAAAACACGATGGTACCCCCAGTGCATCTATCACTCAAGTTTGGTTGCCATTGGACCAACGGCAGGGTTCCCAGCATTTCAAGAAAACAAAATTCCCTGATTTTTACCTGATGAAGTCTCAAAATTCCATGATAATTATTTCAACTCATTTCCAGTTTCACATGTTGTCTATGTTGTTGCAGTGAATTATTTGCAGTATAAAACACTTTAAATTTTTCGGCTGATCAAAATTCCCTGACTTTTCCCTGATTTGAGGCATTTTCATAAAACTCCCTGACTGGAAAAAAGTAAAATAATTTTCCCTGATTCCCTGATGGGCTGGGAACCCTGAACGGTTGCCAAGTTATGTGTCATAAGAGAGTCTTGCACGTAAACTTTAATGTTGACCTCAAATGACCTTTGACCTCACCATGTGACCTCCGACAGCACCACAAAATGAGGGTAACTCTAGTGCATCTATCACCCAAGTTTGGTTGCTATTGGACCAACAGTTACCAAGTTGTGTGTCCTAAGAGAGTCTTGCACATAAACTTTAATGTTGACCTCAAAATGACCTTTGACCTCACCATGTGACCTCTGACTGCACCACAACATGATGGTACCCCTAGTGCATCTACCACCCAAGTTTGGTCGCCATTGGACCAACGGTTGTCAAGTTATGTGTCATAAGAGACTCTTGCAAGTAAACTTTAACATTTGTGACGGACAACGGATGATGGACGGACGGACGGAATTTGGATCCCTTAGTCTCGTCTTTACCTCCGGTGGGCGAGACAAAAATGAATGGACTCTATATTTTTTCTTACTCTTGTACTTATTAGATTCTAGCTTAATCCAGTATATGTACATTTACTGTAAATGGGGATTTTTGCTGAACATCAAATTTACACAGATTTCGTGCTCAGAGAAACATACATTACAACATACTTAAAATAGTGAACTGCTAAAAAATTGTCAGAACATGACACAAGAGGCAGACAGAATTGAGAATTACTGGATTGGTATTTTTCCAGGCAGCACCCAACATGAATCAAATAATTCAATATGGCAGCACCCATAAATCAAAAAAATTTTTTACAACGTACTGTATAATTACTACGAAAAAAGAAGGAAAGTTGGTTGCAAAACATGTTCAACTAAACAGTAGGCTTACCTGAGATGGTGTGGAAGGGTTCGATAAGATAATGGGTCTGACTTCATTGTGGCCCGATGTGCTTGACGATGATACCGGACTTCTTGATCCTGTATTCTCCTCTTGCTGAAGACGTTTCTCCTGAAAAGAAAATCAAAATGTAGGATGGATGAATGACTTGGATGATGCAGGTGTTCATGTTGCAGATATCAACAATAATCAAATTTATATAAATTATCTGCATACAGGATGGATTTGTGTCAAGATTAAAACCAGTATTGTGGTCGAGGATGGATTGAAGGCCAATTTTGGTGGCATTGGCCCCAGTCTCGGTCCGAGTCACCTATATAAACCTTATGGAAAGGTAGTGATTTGTGGTGGTCACAGATTTGACCTCAACTTCGGCACTTACAAACTCAACTACAACACTTACAAGTACCCTCAAAGTGGCAAGATTTTGTTTATGGTTCCAAATGAAGTATTTTCCTGAATCTTGGTATGAAAAGTCAAATTAACCCATTGGCTACGGGAACCGGATGTGCCCTGTGTTAACTCTATGGGATTTTCAGAATCTCGGAGGCAATGGGTTAAGGTTGATAGCTTATGCTGTCATATCCAGATGTGTAACGCTCTCCAGTCCAGTGGAACTTCATATATAAGGCCTTGATATACAGCATATCAATTTCAGCAACACATCTTCTATCTATGATAGAACAGACCATAAATTTAGAAGAAACTGGAACTTTTGTTTCACTAGGCTTTTCTGATATGCAACATAATTATGAGACCAGTTTGTATTTTCTCAAATTTGTGACAGTTCAAAAGCCAGTGTATTCTTTCTTAACACCAGAGATTACAAAATGTACAATGTGTTAGTGGATGATTTATTGTGTCAAAACATGCACAGCCATTTTTTTTTTGGCATATCATTTTCAATGATAAATAAAACTCTTATCCAATGCAGAATATTGCTGATTATTGTACAATATCAAGTGAAATGACTGAACAGTTATTTCAATGGCAGTTATGTTACTGTGTTAGTAAGAAAAAAATACACGTGGTGATCTGTTATTGATAACAATTTCTTCCACAAAAATAAAATCAAATTAAACTATAAAAAATAATTTTGTACAATTAAAACAAATTAAATGTGTTTAAAATATTTGTTTTGCACACTTCTTGTTGTTGTTCTTGAACTTCTTGTTGTAATGGTTGTAATGGTTAATGTTGTTAATTTGTAGTAGTGTTCATTGTGGTTGTTGTTGAAATTGCAGGATCATTAGCGATATTGCATACAACTTAAACGCTGCATCATATGTAGTTACTGCTGAAATTTAAAAAAAATATAATGCTATCACAGCCATAAATGAAATGTACCATAATTTGTCCATGCTTTACATTCTAATAAAATACCTGAAATTCCAAATCTTGTAAAGCTAGCTGTTTGTGTTTCCTGTCTTTCTTAATCTTTGGTGAGAAGACAAGAAAATGTGTACAAAGCACATTAAAAACAAGGCAATAGCAAGATTGTGTCTCGCCCACCCGCAACTAAATATCACAAATTTCCCCAAGTACATCCCTAAACCACGTTTGACCTCAAATGACCTTTGACCTCACCATGTGACCTCCGACAGCACCAAAACACGATGGTACCCCCAGTGCATCTATCACTCAAGTTTGGTTGCCATTGGACCAATGGCAGGGTTCCCAGCATTTCAAGAAAACAAAATTCCCTGATTTTTCCCTGATGAAGTTTCAAAATTACCATGATAATTATTTCAACTCATTTCCAGTTTCACATGTTGTCTATGTTGTTGCAGTGAACTATTTGCAGTATAAAACACTTTAGATTTTGGGCTGATCAAAATTCCTTTTCCCTGATTTGAGGCATTTTCATAAAATTCCCTGACTGGAAAAAAGTAAAATAATTTTCCCTGATTCCCTGATGGGCTGGGAACCCTGAACGGTTGCCAAGTTATGTGTCGTAAGAGAGTCTTGCATGTAAACTTTAATGTTGACCTCAAATGACCTTTGACCCACCATGTGACCTCCGACAGCACCACAAAATGAGGGAAACCCTAGTGCATCTATCACCCAAGTTTGGTTGCCATTGGACCAACAGTTGCCAAGTTATGTGTCCTAAGAGGGTCTTGCAGGTAAACTTTAACATTGACCTCAGATGACCTTTGACCTCACCACGTGACCTCCGACAGCACCACAACATGCGAGTACCCCAAGTGCATCTATCATTCAAGTTTGAATGCCATTGGACCTATGGTTGCCAAGTTATGTGTCTTAAGAGAGTCTTGCAGGTAAACTTTAACGTTGACCTCAAAATGACCTTACTATGTGACTTCCGACTGCACCACAAGATGATGGTACCCCTAGTGCATCTACCACCCAAGTTTGGTCGCCATTGGACCAACGGTTGTCAAGGTTATGTGTCATAAGAGACTCTTGCACGTAAACTTTAACATTTGTGATGGAAGACGGACAACGGACGACGGATGATGGACGGACGGACGGAATTTGGATCCCTTAGTCTCGCCTTTACCTCCGGTGGGCGAGACAAAAATGAATGGACTCTATATTTTTTCTTACTCTTGTACTTATTAGATTCTAGCTTAATCCAGTATATGTACATTTACTACCAATTTACCTACTCCCTTAGTTTACAGTCGATTATGCCCACATACTCGTTGTCGCGTACATTCCTTCACATCCTGCAGCGTCCATTGAGTATCCTTACTGTATCAGCCTTTCTCCCGTACATCTGGAGAAGCTTGTAACGATGCTCCAGTCCTGATGAAGAGAAACCAAAACCATATCACAGCGTGCCTAATGTGGTACTGATTTTCAGTAATTTCTACTGAAATAGCAAAAAAGATTTACTGGAAGGTTAATTGGATGAAAATATCAATACAGTTTTGCAAATTCTACTGCTATGTTAGAATTACTGGATTTGAAACAAACCATGGCTCAAAATACAGTTCTTAGCTGATGGAGATTATGAAAGGTATTGATTGAGGTTGCAGTCTGTATTATTAACCAGGTTGGCGGATGAAAATGATTTTTTTTGGTCATAACTGCATTTTCGATGAGCCCTTGCCAAGATATCCTAGCGGACTAGTCTTCAAAAGGCGAACAAGTCTCTGTCATCCTTCATTAAGGCGCCATACACAGTGAAGGTAAGTCTAAGATATGATTGTTATAGGGGGCATTAAAGGTAAATGACATGATTGAAGTAGTCACTAACTTGGGTAAAACTACTCTGAATCAAGTAAAACTAGCAAGGATTCTTGCTGTAGAAAATTTCTTGTGGTCAAAAACAAAATTGCGGACTCATTTTACAAGAAGTACCTTCAAATTTGTTTGCTGTAAGCTTTCTATGGGATCAATTTTCTATTGGACACAAAATAAGAGAATAATTTAATTCGGGGCGTGTTCACGTTTGATTTTCCTTAAATAAACAATTCAAGACAAAAATCCTGTCCGAGCCAAGATCTTACACCTCCATGGTAGTGTATATGTTGGAATACTGTACAACTCATTGTGCGTTCTTGAGGGCATTCTCAGTGTCCCATCATAGTCATTAGCCTTAGACTACCCGAATAGGACGAAATTAGAATGAATACTAAACTCTACAAATGATAATATTTTCAGTAAATAAATGTATTAAACGCTTGTATATAACCTACTCACAATAATCACCCGATGTGCTTGATAATTGATGGTAACTAGCATGTCATGAATTGACAACAATTCCTGACCCATTAAAATCAATTACATGGAAATACAGCTAGTTTTTAGCCTTGATGCGAATTCGCATTATCGGGATAGAGTGCTGACTTCATTTCTAGTCTTTCTGTCTGGTGGTCAACTGTGACGATCTCTTCTGGCCACTGGACGCTCTCGTCCTCTCCAGCTGAACAATCTCACCCCTGAACAATTGAGTGACAAAAGAGAGGACATCATTGAATATGTCTAGAAATGTATGGATGGATCATTATGAATAAACATATCCGAATCACAATTGCTTGGCAAGTATTTTGTAAATCGAGCCGAGAAATTTTACAGCAATTACATTTAAGGCAGTAAATCTACACTTGCATCCTCCCACGGTACACAAAACATTACTCATGCCCTGTAGGCCTATTAATGAAAGGACATGTTCTGCTGGAAATCTGAAGATCAGTAATTACCTAGGATTTGAAACACACGTAAAAGAAACATTTTGTGTTTAGTGTATGTTCTTACGCCAGGAAATTTTGTCTCGTCTCTTAGGAGGCAATAATTCAAATCAAAGTCTTCAAAGTTAACAGTCAGTATAATTACCACTAAAACTGTGCCTAAAATTCTTATATATTTTTCTATATCTAGTGTATTTAGACAAATATGATTTTTAGGCAATATGCAAGATAAATCACACCTTTAATCATTTATTTGCTGACTAAAAGGCCGAAGAAAAATACGATTCCATGAATCCTTACATACATATTATTCAAACTGCTGTAACTATCAAAAGTAATATACAGTTATTTATATTGCCATAACAGAAAAAAAATTGCAATTAATGGCATTGTTATTCAAAGGAAACATTGCTTTTCAACAAATTAACAAGAATAAATGGAATTATGAACCATTCTGTCCTTTGATTTTGTGTGAAATCAGGGGCCAAAACGAAACCCTCAAAAAATTTAACCCGTGGGCATACGCGGAATCAGATGGCGCCCTTGTTTTAACTCATATGGGATTTTCCAGAATCTCAGGGCAACGGGTTCATATAAAACCATTAATCAGATTAACACAGAGCACCTGTAAGCAACCACAGAAGTTATCTGAGCGGTAGTTTATTGTGATTACTCTTTACCAAAAGTTTCTACTTCGTTCTGACTTGTTATCAAATATTTGGGCGATTCCAAGGATCTACCATGCAGGTTGTTCACCACAGTGAAGTTACGTACCTGAAGTGTGTGATCTCTTCCTTCCCTCTGCCCTTCAGCTGTGATGACAGGCCTCTCACCTATGGATGCTGCATGACCCCGACACCACACTGTCGTGACGGAACTGCTCCATGCCTGACCACGACATCGTGCGCTCCAAGATATTCCCCCTGATGAGTCAAACCAAAATATGTTGTCAGACTAGCTGCAGAATTTACTACACACAGAAATATGTCATCAATTTGCATTCAAATTAGAAGCTCATCAAGAAAATACGCCATGCAAACTATAATGTAAGGATTCAGTATGAATCTTTATCTCTGACAAAATTTTGAACAAAAAAAAAAAAATCCTTTACAAATAATGCGTTCCTTCACAATCAATTTATGGAACAACAAATATTTTGCTTTTGAATTTTGAATTTAATCTGTGCCATGGAAACTAGATGTATAACTCAATGTGGATTGCAGAATATGGAAGCAATGAGGTAAAACACTTATAGTATATAATAAACTGAGCAAATGAACCTGACTGAAATGTGATTTAATATAAATTGCCAATCTTTCAAAACTATAGCAATATAAATCCTAAATTTTGATACTGTTTTGTAGTTATATTTCTCTGGCTGGATCATATTCTAATAAAAATGGATAACCTTAGCCCACAATCAATGATGCTCACTTAAATTTTATGCATTTTTATCCATCTCGTGTGCAAAGGCTTCACTGCCAATGACATTGCCACATAACGGAAAATGGCTGTCGGTCCTCTTAGCTTTCGCATGCATGCCGTTTGTGGTTGGATTCAGGCTCTAATTGATCTAAAACGCCTTTGTCTATCCAATAATATTTTATATCATCGATAAACCTTGTATGTCTTTTGGCAACCAACATATTTTTTTCCACTTCTCCCACCACTTTAACGAATAACATACATCTTTATGACTTTTTGTATAGACTAAGAGGTTCTTGGTGAGTTGGTTGTACTGGATTGGTATTTTACCAGCAACACCATCATGAATCAAGTAAATGCATATGGCAGCACCCATGAATCAAAATAAAATACAATCATACAGCATACTGTATAATTTATATGAAAAAAAAATAAGAAAAAAGGCAGGAAAAAAGGAGAGAAGTTGGTGGCAAAAACATGTTCAACTGAACAGTAGGCTTACCTGAGATGTGTTGGAAGGGTATGGATTAAGATAATGGGATCTGACTGCATTATGGGCCGATGGCTTGACGATGATACTGGACTTCTTGATCCTGTATTCTCCTTCTTGTGGAGACGCTTCTCCTGAAAAAGAAAAACAAAATGTATGATGGATAATGATATGGATGATGCAGGTCGTTCATGTTGCCAGATATCAACAATAATCAAATTTAATATAAAATTATCTGCATTACAGATGGATTTGTGTCAGAATTTCAAAACCCAGTATTGTGGTCGAGGATGGAGTGTAGGCCAATTATTAGGTGATTGGCCCAGTCTCGGTCCGAAGTCACTATATAAAACCTTATGCGAAAGGTGAAGTGATTGTGTGTAGGTCACAGATTGTTGACCTCAACTTCCAAGACTGACAACTCAACTAAACACTATACAATACCCTCAAGGAAGATTTTGTTTATGGTTCCAGAATGAAGTATTTTTCCGAGATCTTGATTATGAAGAAGTCAAATTAAGCCATTGGCTACGGGAACCGGATTGTGCCCTGTGTATAACTCTATGGATTTTCAGAATCTCGAGGCAATGGGATTTAAGGTTGATAGTCTTATCTGTCATTATCCAGATGTAACGCTTCTCAGTCCAGTCGGAACTTCAGTATATAAGGCCTTGTATAACAGCAATATCAATTTCAGCAACACATCTCTTATCTATGATAGAACAGACCATTAAATTTTAGAGAACTGGAACTTTTGTTTCACTAGGCTTTTCTTGATATGCCAACATAATTATGAGACCAGTTTGTATTTCTCAAATTTGTGTGACAGATTCGAAAAGCCAGTGTATTCTTTCTTAACACCAGAGATTACAAAATGTACAAATGTGTTAGTGGATGATTTTATTGGTGTCAAACATTGTCCACAGCCATTTTTTTTTGGCCATATCATTTTCAATGCATAAATAAAACTCTTAATCCAATGCAGATATTGTGTTATTTGTACAATATCAACGTGAAATGACTGTAACAGTTATATTCAATGGCAGTTATCGTTACTGTGTTAGTAAGAAACATAGAGCAATTCGGCTGGGCGCAGCCGATGGGGTATGCCTACCGCACCCCCGTCAATTCCAAGACTTATAATGTACGGGCGTCGTAACCTTTTGACCGTTCAACTCTGACAATCTTATCTGATGCCCCATAACATACAGTCACCAAATTTACATCAATATCCGATTAAGCGTTTCAAGTTATCGTTGCAAGATATTAAGTTGGGTCCTCGTGACTTTGACCTTTGACCTTAAACCCAAATATGATCATGTTCATTGGTACCTTTTAACACTACATTCACCAAGTTACTCATAATCCGATAGGTTCTATGTTTATCGTGTAAAGACATAAGTATGAATTCTTGTGAACTTCAACCTTTGATACATTTAACCCTGGAAATCTGATTGCTTCATTGGTACCTTTATATAAATACTTCACCCAAGTAACATCAAAAATCGGACAGCACATTCTTAGTAACATGGTAATAACCCAAATCAGACATCTATTAGTGGGCCTCGTGAACCTTTCGACCCTTGACTTTCAAACTCCAAAATTATTCAGTTCATTCGGTGCCGATATAATAACTCTTCAGCCATTTACATTCAAATCCAAATGACCTTTCTGAAGATTATTTGTGTTAACGAGGCCAAATCAGACATGTTTTAGGCCCTAGTGGACTTTGACCTCTGACCTTTCACCCAAAAATCTAATCAGTTCATTGTTGCATCATAATACATATTCACCCATGTTACATCAAATCAACTGGCCATTTACAATGAGTATCGCCGGGTAACGAAGCCAAGCAGACATATTTCTAGGGGTGACCTTTGACTTTGACCCGCATAATCTAATCAAGTTCATTGTTGCTTCATAATTACAAACTTCATCCAAGTTTACATCAAAATACGACCGGCCGTTCACAAGTTATCACGGTAACGAGCCAAATCAGACATTATTTTAGCCCACTGACCTTGACCTTTGACCCCCCAAATCTAATCAGATCTATTGTTGCCTTCATAATACAATTACTTTCAACCAAGCTTAACTCAAAATCGACCGGCCATTCACAAATTATCGCAAGGTAACAAGCCAGACAAGTCAGACATATTTTAGGCCGTGCCTTTGACCTTTACCCTTTCAACCCAAACATCTAATCAGCTTCATTGCTTGCTTCATGAAACATACTTTCACCCAAGTTACATCAAAATCTAACGGCCGTTCACAAGTTATGCGCGGGGTAACGGCCAAATCAGACATACATGTATTTTAGGCCCGTCGTGACCTTGACCTTTGACCTGTTCACTCCAATCTAATCAGTTCATTTGTTGCCCCTAGTACATACTTGGTCCTAAGATACATTCAACATCCGATCAGCGCGTTCTAAGTATAATCGCTACAGTAACGAGATCCGGTTAACGGAACGGACAGTGACGGACGCACGGACGGACAACCCGAAAACATAATTGCCTCGGCAACTTCGTTGCGGAGGCATAAAATACACGTGGTGATCTGTTCATGATAACAATTTCTTCCACAAAAAATAAAGAAATCAATTAAACTATAAAAAAAATTTTGCTACAATTAAAACAATTAAATGCTGTTTAATAAAATATATTGTTTGCACACTTCTTGTTGTTGTTCTTGAACTTCTTCTTGTAATGGTTGTAATGGTTAATGTGTTAATTTGTAGTACGTGTATCTGTGGTTGTTGTTGAATTGCAGGATCGATAGGATATTGGCATTACAACTTAAACGCGCAATCATTATGTAGTTACTGCTGAAATTATAAAAAAATATAATTGCTATCCACAGCCAATAAATGAAAAGCTACCATAATTTGTCCATGCTTTACATATTAATAAAATACTTGAAATTCCAAATCTTGTTAAAGCTAGCTGTTGTGTTTCCTGTCTTTCTTAATCTTTGGTAGAGAAGACAAGAAAATGTGTTACAAAGCACATTAAAAACAACGGCAAGTAGCAAGATTGGTCTCGGCCACCCGCAACTAAATATCACAAATTTCCCAAGTACATCCCTAAACCACGTTTGACCTCAAATACCTTTGACCTCACCATGTGACCTTCCGACAGCACCAAAACACGATGGCTACCCCAGTGCATCTATCACTCAAGTTGGTTGCCATTGGACAATGGCAGGTCCAGCATTTCAAGAAAACAAATCCTGATTTTTCCCTGATGAAGTCTCAAAATTCCATGATAATTATTTCAAACTCATTTCCAGTTTTCACATGTGTATCTATGTTGTTTGCAGTGAACTATTTGCAGTATAAAACACTTTAGATTTTTGGGCTGATCAAAATTCCTTTCCCTGATTTGAGGCATTTTCATAAATTCCCTGACTGGAAAAAAGTAAAATAATTTTCCCTGATTCCCTGATGGCTGGGACCTGAACGGTTGCAAGTTATGTGTCGTAAGGAGGTCTTGCATGTAAACTTTAATGTTGACTCTAATGACTTTACCCCTCACCATGTGACCTCCGACAGCACACAAAATGGATGGAAAACCTAGTGCATCTATCACCCAAGTTTGGTTGCCATTGGACCAACCACGTTGCCAAGTTATGTGTCCTAGAGGTCTTGCAGGTAACTTTAACATTTGACCTCAGATGACCTTTGACCTCACACGTGACCTCGACAGCACACACACAATGCGAGTACCCCAAGTGCATCTATCATTCAAGTTTGAATGCCATTGAGACCTATGGTTGCAAGTTATGTGTCTTAAGAGAGTCTTGCAGGTAAACTTTACGTTGACCTCAAAATGACCTTACTCATGTGACTTCCGGACTCACCACAAGATGATGGTACCCCTAGTGCATCTACCACCCAAGTTTGGTCGCCATTGGACCAACGGTTGTCAGGTTATGTGTCATAAGAGACTCTTGCACGTAAACTTTAACATTTGTGATGGAAGACGGACAACGGACGACGGATGATGGACGGAACGGACGGAATTTGGATCCTTAGTCTCGCCTTTACCTCCGTGGCGAGACAAAAATGAATGGACTCTAATATATTTTTCTTACTCTTCGTATTATTAGATTCTAGCTTAATCCAGTATATGTACATATTTACTA